>PVIA01003704.1:0-160059 GCA_004024845.1 Tonatia bakeri | reverse complement strand
GGGGGGAAGCGCTGCACTGCCCCCGCCACACACACACACACCAGAGTGCACGAGATGTGTGGCCGAGGCAAACCTTCTCGCCTCTGAGCTTTCAACTCCTCCGAGACAACTGGAGGCCGGGGTTCCCGCCTCCGGGAGTCATGGAGAGGGGTGAGCGCAGGCGCTGCAGGGAGAGCGCTCCGCACGGCCAGGTTCACCGTGCGCACTCCCGGGCCAGGCCCCGGGCAAGCGAAGGCTCTCCCGGAGGCAGGCCCCGCACGAACAAAGGCTGCGGGGGGCGGGGGGGCGGCGCGGGAGGCGGTGGGGGACCGGTTCCAGCTCCGGCCCGTCCGGCGGGGAGAGGATCCCGGCGCGGGACCCGGTCAGCCCGACTCTCTGCGAGTCTATGTGCGGCGAGGCTTGGGTTCCCGGTGCCGGGGCTGGGAAGGCTTCCTCTTGGTGGAGGTCCTAAGCCTCGCAGCGGTGCACCGCGCGGCCCCTTTAAAAACCAGTGCTCGGGTGCTGGGTGAGGGCAGAGGGCGGAGGGCGGCAGCCGCGAGCCCGTCCCCCGCCCCCTGTGGCTGCCGCGACTCATCTGCACCCAAAGCCGGGCTCCGGCTGACGTCACCTGCCCCGGAGCCGCGTGCGCTGATTGGCTGAAGGTGACGTCAGGGGCTTTTTTCGCTCCGCATGACCTCATCCCCGCCGGCGGCCCCGCCCTCAGCCCCGGGCCTGTCACTCGCGGCGGAGCCGGCTCCGCGCCCCCAGCCCGGACGCCTGAACCCTAGCCGAGCAGGAGCCGGAGCAGCACCGGCCGCGCCCGCGGAGCCGCGGGGTGGGATGCGCGCCGCGAGTGCGCGTGCCCGCCCGCAGTGCGCGCGCCCCGGCCCGAACGAGCGCTCCCCGCGTCGGCCGCGGCAACGACGGCGACGACGGCGACGCGGCCCGCACGCTCCCCCAGCCCTTGCCCCGGCTGCGCGGGCCCCCGCCGGGCCCATGGACGGCGCAGCCGACCCGGCGCGCTGAGCGCTGCGCGGTGCCCCGGTGCGTCCCGGAGGTGAGCGTGAGCGAGGTGAGCGGGGACGCCGGGCGGAGGGCGCTGGCGGAGAGGAGGTTCACCGGCACCGGGCCGGTGCGCCCGGCCCGGTTCGGGAGGGGGGGCGTCACGTCGGGGGCGCTGGGGTCTGCGCCCGCCCGGCGCCCGGGAGGAGCAGGCGGCCAGGAGGTGAACGGTCCCGGCTCGCGGGGTGGTGGCCCCAAACCCAGCTCTCAGGGGTGCCAGGGACTAGACAGGGAAGACCTTGCCCCGCTTCTCGCAGCGCCGGGAGGACCCGGGCTGGCTCACGCCCTGCCATAGATTAGCCGCCTTTCTCCCCGCGATGGCTCCTTATCTTGGTGGGGGGAGGGGCTATGAATTAAGGACCCAGGAGGGCCATTTCAGATCCAGCGGGGATCTGTCCCGACCACCGCGCGAGGCCGTGATGCCTCCCACCACCACCCCTCGGACGCCCGCCACCTCACGTTGGGACCCAGAATTGGAGAAGGTCTTCCATGATGCGCGCTTGCGGAGGATGCAGAGGCTTTGGCCGTAGGGGCGGGAGGGCCTTTGGCCTTTGAAAGGCTCAGGAAAGGGCTAATTCCACCTGGGGTGGGGGGGACGGGGGCTGCAGATCCATCTCCCCTGTGGTGTGCCCAGCCCGCCACAGGCACCCCCACCTCGGGGTGCTCAGTGGGCCTCTGCGGAATAAAGACCTCGGCGAGGCTGCAGCAGAGGCAGCCGGAGCGCTGGGGGAGGGGCTGGCACTGCCAGGCTGGGTGCAGCCAGCCTCCTTCCGCCCATCTCCCCACCTGGGGGGATGGTATGTCCTAGTCCAGCCTGGAGGGGAAGGGACACCAGGGGCCCAGCCCACACCAGGTCTTCACGTTCGGGAGAATTTGCCTTCTGGCTTCTGCTGGGGGAGCTAGGGGCCGGGAGCTGCAGCGCCGGGGTGGGGGGAGCTGGGGGCTGGAGGAGAGCGGTGTCTGCAGTGTTCTTGTGCAGCTGGGGGCCGGGCTGCAGGCCAGGGGAGCAGCGCTCTTCCTGGCCCCAGGCCTTCTCGCCCGAAGGGCAGTGCTGGACACTGAGCAGCACCCAGCGCCCCCGCCCTGCTGGGGAAGACAAATGTCTTCCCCACACACCCGCCGAGGACGGGGCTGCACCCTGAGGTCCGCTGCAGTTGACCTGGGCTGGGAGAGCTGCCGGCAGGCTCCGGTCCCCTCCTGCCCTCCGCCCTTGGGAGGCTCCTGGGCCCCGAGGCCGCCTCCCAGAAGGTGCTGGGGCCCCGAGGCCTATGCTCCGGGGTCCTTCCCCGCACCACCTCCCCTCTCCAGCCTGGCTGCTCAGAGGGCCGCAGGGGCCAAGGGCTGTGGCCGAGGGAAGCCAGAGGGTGTCCCCATCACACCTCTGAGCTGTGCATGCAGTTCCTCGGGGATGGAGAGGAGGGGCCCATTCCGAAGCAGGCTGAGCAGGCCCTTTGTGAGCTGAGGCCACCTCTCCTAGACAGCTCCACCTGGGCAGCTGGTCCACACGTGAAACGTGGTGGACGGTGACTGGCAGAACCTGGGCTGGCCTGGGCGTGTGACCTGGGGACAGGTCCCACAGAGCAGTGAGGCGGGGACGAGCCCCGCAGGAACGGAGGAAACCCAGAGGCGGTAGTGTCCTGCACCTGCCTGTCAAGCACCTGCCTGCCAAGGCCTGCCCACCCCAGACTCAGCCTGGACCCCTGGGAACCAAGGGTGAAAGGCCCCTACCCACTGCCCGCCAAGACTGTAGCCTCCCCTGGATGAGCGGGGGATGAGGGCCAGCGTGAGGTCTGTGCTGCTCACCCCCAAGAGCTGAGAGGGGAGCAGTGGTGTGAGCTTTGGGGTCCCCGACGAGCGTGGGGCGGGTACTGTGAGCTGAGCCAGTGTGCACCCTCGGACCCTGGCTCCAGAGGGCTCCGTGCGGCCACTGCTGCCCCTCCCCGGCCCGCTGCTCTTGAGAGGCCGTTGGCATGCACCAAGCGCCAGTCCTGAGTGAGAGCCACAGTCCCTGTCCTCCCAGGCCCAGCAGCCACCTGGGGAACTCCCTGTCACCCAACACCAAGCAGCAGTGCCCTGCTGAGGGTGCCGTCCGTTGGGAGTACCCTGGTCACGCGTGCGCTCAGAGACCTGGATGTGCTTCAGGAGGGAGGCTCTGGGAGCCGAGGGTGTGCGGCCGTGGAGCGAGCCCGGGGGGTGGGATGTCCTGGCGTTTGGGGGTGTCTGGCATGCAGAGGGTGAGGATGCATGGGGCCAGTGACCACGAGTGCATGCACACACATTTGCACGTGATTGCACATGGCAGGGGTGGGGTGAGGTGTGTTGTGGGACAGGGGTGAACACAGACCCGTGTGCAGTCAGTGTGCAAAGAGGCATGTCCCAGCAGGCTCCGCGGAGTACACACTGCGCCGGAGCAGGCAGCATCCAGCTGAGACGGGGAGGGCTCTCCTGCCTCTGGACTGGGAACGGCCTTGACGCTGGCACAGGGGCTGTTCTGCCCTCATTTGTACCCCCCCCCGCGCTGCCCCACACCCAGGCTCTGGAACAGGAGGTGACTGGTGCTCCCTGACCAGTAGTTCCCAGAAGTGGGGTCTGGTCTGAGCCTGGGGTGCATCCTTGAAAGCGAGGAGGCCCACGACCCTGTAGTGCCTGTGGCCTCTGTGCCCACCTGGCCTGTTCCGGCTGCCCTTAGCTTCTCCACCCCCGACCCCACTTTGTGCCCAGCCCGGGTCCTCATCCACAGCCTCCTCCACCTTTGGCAGAGGAGAGGTATTCTTTGGATACAAGAAGGCCCTGTGGGTGGCAGTGGGCTCCCAGGAGGCCAGCTCAGTGCAAGAGGGGCTCGGGCCAGAGTGTGGTTGTTCAGAGAAATCTTCCAAGGGGTGGGAGTCTGCAGGGTGGGTGTCAGACCCTGAGGAGGGTGAGGGTCCAGAGGAGCAGAAAGGAGAGGGGCCGCATGGGGCCTGGCGGGGGTGGTCCCAGGCCCCAGCGACTGGGCACCTGCAGGGACGGGAAGAGGGGTTACGAGCCAGGAAGGGGACCTGCGCGGTAGAGGCAGCCTTGCTCAGGGGCTGCTGCTGCTGCTGCAGCAGGAGTAGCGGTTGCCTGGCACCTCTGCTGTTGCCATGGCAACAACGGAGGTGCTAACTGGCTAATGAGTCCCCCTTGGCTGCAAATAACAATACTGTACTGGTTATTAGGGCCACGCTGAAGGATCCTGGGGAGGCCGGGGTGGTGGGGGCACCAGGTACTGACCTGGGCAGGCTGCCCACACCCCTTCCAGCCCCAGCCTGGCCTGGCCCCGGCCACCCTCCTCTCTGGCCTCAGCCTCCCCCTACCCTGCCCTCCTGTAGAATGTGTTCCTCATCTGCTGCGTGGACACCTCCACACGCTGGGCAGGGACGCACAGGTTCTCCCAGCCCCTTCCCTCCTCCCTGCGCTGAGGCCCATGGCAGCGGCTGCAGCGTTGGATGGGAGGCAACTGCTCCCTGCTGCCAAGGGGGCATGCAGATGGAGGGCCGCCCTCCCCCACGGTGTCCCGCTCAGGGTCCTGGACCTCTGAGTTGGACTCTCAGTTCCATGGCCAAGGGCAGGAGGCTCTGCCCAGACCTGCAGGAGAGGCACATGGGAGGGGACCTGGGGGCTGTGGCCTGTCACAGCCATGAGGACATTCAGGTTACAGCTTCCCAAAACTGCCTGTAAAGGAATCCAATCGGGACCCTGCAGCAGGCAGGACCCCCCTCAGAAGGGGCAACAGCCCCAGCTGCACCCCACAGCGGAGGAGCCTGGGAAGCAGGTATCTGTGGGTGGACCCCCATGCCCCGCCCACAGACCAGGGCTGTCCGGGCACTTCCCTGGGCACCAGCTGGGTGGTCATCCTTTGCTGCCACCGCAGGTGGACTCTGCCCGCACCTGTCTTGCGCCTGCCTCTCTGTGGACTCCAGCGTCACTGTGGCCAGCCTGGGGGCTCACCGAGGGGTGGTCCCCAAATTGTGGCTGCTGTCACTGTTGTTTCCAGTGTCATCTGTCTGCACCATCTGAGGTCTGACCGGTGTTCTCAGGGTGTCTCACCGAAATGCTGTGGGCTGGGGGCTTGCTGAAGGGGTCCCCTCTCTGTGGGGCCCAGGGGACACCTGTCTCCCAGCCGCCATCACCCCCAGGCTGGGTGGGAGTGTGGTGGAGGGAAGAACTGATGGGATGAGGCCTGGGGTTCCGTCCAGTCTCCTTGGTGTGACCTTGGGTTGGGCCTACCCTTCCCCGAGCCTCAGTTTACCTATCTTTGAAGAAAATGCATCACCCTGATGCAGCATACCTCCGGGGCGCCCGTGAGGCTTCCATGGGCCCAGAGAAAGGCTGGTTCTAAGTGGAGACAGGCTGGTGGGGGCCCGGCAGGTGGGGCAGGGGGGGCAGAGGCTTGGCACAGACCCCCCAGGAGGGGGCTTCCATCCGGGGGCTCGGCAGTCCCCTTAACCTCCCCCGCATCTGTGCACCCCTCAGCCCGAGGGCCTTTGGAGACCGTGCTGAGGGTCCCAGCATCCCCGAGGGCCCCAGACACTGGTCACCATGCTGACCTTTGTCCTTGGTTGCTCCCCATCCCCCCCATTCTGGGACCTACCAGCCCCTAGATGGTGCCCCCAGACCCCAGGCCCCCGCTGTGCCCAGAGCAGCCAGCTGGCACCACCCCCTCCTGTGGGCATGGCGCGCAGTGTGCAGAAGGTGTGTGGTGGGCACACAGCCCCTCCAGGACATGGCCCACAGAGCTGGAGCCCCGGCAGCAGCAGAGGGGCCCCCACACCACTGAGCCCGTCAGCCTGTGGAGGCAGCCCCGACACCCCCATGTACCCATCCAGATTATCAGATTATAGAGCGCCCGGGGTTTCCGGGATCAGAGAGGGAGGGTGTGCCTGGGGGTGGTGCTGGGCAGCGAGGGGTGGAGGAATGGGGGCTGGAGAGGGGAGGGGGTGACAGAAGCTGCAGGGGCACGATGAACAGGGGTCCATGGACTCGAGGGCCCAGGGGCAGGATGCTCAGGGCTTGTCCTGCACTCTGTGGCCTGGCCCCAGCCCAGAGCCCCTTCCCTCTGGTTCCCCACTTTCCCTGTGCTGTCCTGCTGAGGCCAGCACGGTGACCAGAAGCTGCAGGCTGGCGGGCCCCCTCCCAAGTTCCCAGAACATTCCAGCTCCATGTGTCACAGGTTCCAGCACTCTCTCAAAGAAGAGTCGGAGGGGCGCAGGTGCACCCCGAGGGGGGGCGACCGTGGGCGCGAGTCAGGACCAGGCGGAATGTGCCCTGGTACCGCACACGGGCCCTTCGGAAGCCCATGCTGACCGGCTGCCTCTCCCCACAGGGCTGGCACCATGCCCGGCCACCCCGCATTCTAGGCCACACCCGGGCCGTTGGAGCAGCCCCTGCTCGCTTCAGGGGGCACTGCCTCCCCACCGCCCACTGCACATCATGGCTGGGGACCGGCTCCCCAGGAAAGTGATGGACGCTAAGAAGCTGGCCAGCCTGCTGCGGGGCGGGCCCGGGGGCCCCCTGGTCATCGACAGCCGCTCCTTCGTGGAGTACAACCGCTGGCACGTGCTCAGCTCCGTCAACATCTGCGGCTCCAAGCTGGTGAAGCGGCGGCTGCAGCAGGGCAAGGTGACCGTCGCGGAGCTCCTCCAGCCCGCCGTGCGCAGCCAGGTACTGCCCGTCCAGCGCCCCGCCCCGTGCTCGCGGAGCCCCTCCCTGCCCCGGCTCCCCTTGGCCCCAGGGTCCAGGGCTGAGCTCCTCGGCCCGGTGCCCAGGGACCCTTGGCATGGACAGCCTCCCCTCCTCCTCCCTAGAACCCAGACCGGGCTCCTCGGGGTCAGAATGTTTGCAGCCAGCCCCCACTGCTGGCCGTAGCGGAGCGGCCCCACCTGCCCCAGGGAGGGCCTCCCTAACACCCACCCCCACCCCCCCGCCCTCCCTGAGCCTTCTGGCCCATCTGGGTCCTCGCTTGGCCCCCAGGGAGCTGTCCAGACAAAGTCATGTCCCAGGGGCCAGAGAGGGTGCTGAGTGGTTGAATGAGACGGAACCAAGCACCAGGCGCAGGGCGTGCTGGGGCCCAGGCAGTGGGGGCAGTGCGCCCTCATGACAGCCAGTCAGGCACACTCTCTGGGGGCTGTGAGGGCTCAGAAGAGGACAGAAGGGGTCCAAGAGGCTTACAAGGAGCAGTCCCTGTCCCCAGCACTCCGGTTCATCCCCCTCTGGAGTCTTGAGTGGCCCAGAATTCTGTCTGTAACGCCCACAGATGTCTCGGGTCACCTGCAGTGGACAATCCTGTCTCCTCCCAGCGGCACCAAGTCTAGCAGGGAGGGAGGGCTGGGCCAGTGACCTGGGAAAGCAGTGGCAATGGGGACCGTGGCGGGAGTCTCAGTCACAGAGCACAGAGGGCAGAGCTGGCTGTGAGAGGATCCAGGTGAGATGGCCGGCTGTCGGGAGCCCCCCACACTGGCAGACTGCTCCCCGCAGCCTCAGGGAGGGGAATCCGGTCATCAATCACCCCCAGCAAGGACTCCCTGCCAGAGCGCGATCCCATTGGCTGTTGGTGACATCATCTGGCTGGGCTGGGGGCTCAGCTGGCTTAAGGGCTGAGTGTGCCTGGGGGGCAGGGGCATCAGCCGCTCTCTGAGCAAAAGCTGCTGACCATCTGGCCCGGGCTGGGTATTCAGAGAGGGAGGAGGGCAGGTGGAACCCCAGCCTCTGGCTACTGCCTCCTGGAGCTGGGGGCTCCGGCTGTGGCCCTCAGTTTCCACATAGCTGACTGGCTGGGGTGTGGGGAGAGGAGAGCCAGGCCCAAAGGTACCCTGCCTTCAAATCCGGAAATGTGCTTGGCCCACATGGGAGGCAGCTCAGGCCATGGCTGTGCGATCCTGTCTCCGAGATCCTGTCTCCGTGGGCCCCATATGGGCCCACTGGGGACCTGTCACATTCATCTGCATCTCTCCCACGTGGGCCTGGCCCACAGTGGAAGCCCCAAGTGTTCGTTCCCTTCTGTCATGTGAGTGTGCGTGAGGAGAGGCTGCATCGGGCAGCACTGCCCCCCTGCCCCAACTCACCCCCCACCCCGGTCTCAGCCTGCACTGATGGGCCAGCCTGTAAGCCCGTGGGCACTACACCTGACCGGGTGTAGGATGGGCGTCGGGGCGTCTGCCCTCCTGGGTGGCTGCAGCCCATCCCCCCATCCCCTGAGCCCGTGCCTGGTGGTGCCTTGACCTCTGCCCTCCCGGCCCCCAGGTCGAGGCTGAGGAGCCGCCGCAGGACGTGGTGGTCTACGACCAGAGCACCCGGGACGCCAGCGTGTTGGCCGCGGACAGCTTCCTCTCCATCCTGCTCAGCAAGCTGGACGGCTGCTTCGACAGCGTGGCCATCCTCACAGGTGAGCCTGACGGCTGGGGGATGCCTCTCCTCTCCGCCCCTCTCCCCCACTGTCTGCTCAGCTGGGAGTCGGGTACCCTGGCAGTCGGGGTTCTGGGTCCACCCCGTTCTCTCTAAGTGTCCGTTGGGCTGGTGGGGGACTTCGGTAGCTCCGGAGTTCTCAGGGCTCCACCACCCCCTCCCCTGGACCCCCATGCGTCACGGCCCCCTCCACTAGCAGGTGCACAGGTGAACGGAAGAAGACCCACAATACCTCTGTGGTGGGGGTGGGGAAGGCATCCAGGCAAAGATGTGCCTGCTGAGGACTGTCCCCGACCAGCTGTCCCAAGGAGAAGGCGTAGGCCCCAGTGTCTGGAAACCCCAGTCTGGCCCAAGATGGTCCCCACAGGGGAGGCCCACAGGGCTCCCTCCCAGCCAGATGCCCACGACCCCAGCCTGGAGGCCCTCAGGGGTCCCCACAGGGCTTCCCCAGAGTAGCCAGGCCACCCCCTGCCATTCACACACCAGCTCCAGTGGTCCCACTGGCTTCTGAGTCGGCCTGCTGACCGCCATAGCCACACTGCTCGGGGCAGACCCCTTGGAGGAGGTGCCAGGTGAGCCCAGCATGGCGAGTCGGTGGGAGGCACAGGCAGGCGTGCCACCCTCCACAGGTGTGTCTGGCATGGCCGGGGCTGGCACCGCTGGGCCTGTGTGGTCGGAGGGGTCAGCGTCTGTGTGTGGCGCTGGGATGCTGACGGCCAGCACCCGCCAGCCTGTGTGTCCCACCCAGGCTGCTCCTGAGCCCCCCCAACCCTCCCCCCCACCCCTGGCAGTGTGCAGGGCTTGTCCCTGAGGGGTGGAAGAGCAGACCCTGAGTGCGCCCCCACCCCTGGTCCATGGCAGGGGGGGGCAGGGGGGCACACTGGGCGGGTGGGGAGCGGAGGGGATGAGGACAGCAGCCTGGGCCCTCACAGGTGCCCTGGGTGTTCTCCCAGGGCCCAGCACACCCACCCTGGCAGGGGAGGCAACCACCAGGCCCCGCTCGGAGTCTGAGAAGAGGGTCCCAGAGCTGCACCTTCCCCGTCCTCAGGCTGCCAGGAAAAGCCTGGAGCCTCGAGGGGTCTGCCTGCCCAGGGTGGGGGGCCCTCACACCGTCCTTGGAGGGGCAGACCTGGGCGGGGGTGCACTACGAGGGCTCACCAGGGCCCCACCCTGCAAAGTGGGGGGGTGCCCCTGTTTCTCCCAGAGCCCAGCCAGGAGGGAGTCCTGCCCCTCAGGGTATGAGGGTGGCTCCCAGGGACACCAAACCGGGACCCAGGCCTAGGGACAGCCCCCTGGCCTTGCTCGCAGCTCCCACCCCACCCAGGCAAGCAGACGCCTGAGCGGTGAGAATGGGAAGGCCAAGCCCAGCAGGGAAGTGGGTGCTGCCCACCCAGAAGGGGGAAGCTGGGGAACCCAGCACAGAGGGAGGAGCCAGAAGTTGCAGGCTGACCCCTGGGGGGAGAGATGAAGGGCTCTGAGGATGAGGACGGCCCTGCTGGAAGGGAGAGGGCCCCACCCTCACCCATGACAAGGTGGTGGGTGAAAGCAGGAGAGGGCAGTGGGGTCAGGTGCCCTAGGGTGCGAGAACTGGCGGCTGTGACCCCTGTCCCCTGCCCCCCTCCCAACCTAGCCGCTAGGCTGTGGAGTCCAGCGTGGGCGGGGATGAGAAGGGGAGCCTGGCCCTTTAAGCGGCTGGAGCCCGGAGCTGGCGTTTGCTCGCGCGCAGCACTGCGGAATACAGGGATGCCACCGCCGCGGGACCGGTGCGCTCCTGCAGCTCGGCCCCGTGCGTATCGCCCTCCGACCGGGGCTGGGGGCCGTGGCAGGAACAGCCTCAGCAAAGAGGGTGGGTGGGAACCCGCCAGGGAGGGAGGGTTGGGGACTTCTTTAGGGCTGGAGCATGCAGTGGCAGAAGCCGCGGGTCGGGCGGCGGCTGGGCGCGCATATGGGCGCGGAGGGGAGGGCGCGCGTCCGGGCGCGCGCTTTTGCGCAAGGAATCCGGGATCTCATTGTGAGGGGCAAGCCAGCCACTGCACCCTCCCGGACTCTCCAGGCAGCAGAGGGAACAGGGTTAGTTGGGGAGGGGGTCCCTCCTGAGTGGAGGTGCCCTTAGGGATGCCTAGGGCCTCGGGGCGTCGTCCGGTGTCTCGGAGTGCTGGGACCTGCAGAGTCCGGTCTGCTGCCACGCTTCGCTCCCCAGCGCCCATCCCTAGAGCCTGTGGTAGCCCTGGTTTCCGGCCACACCTGGCATCTGCGGGGGTTGGTAGGGGCTCCCCACGCTGGTTGGCTGTACCCAGGAGGATCCTTGGGGGCTTCCTTGAGAAACTGCTGCAAAGGTTGGTAGGTCTCTGCACCTGTGCTGAGACTTCCCTTTTGGGGAGGGGCTCCTGGTGCCCCCCCCACCCCCCCCGCCTTTGGCCACGCTGCTCTGAACAGGGAGGGTCCCTGGCTCTGGCTCTGGATGGTGAGCAGAAGCCGACCCCACGCTTGGCCTCCTGTCCTGGGAACCTGTGAGCCGAGGTGTCAGCAGTCATTTCCCGGGGAAGGGGCAGCTTCTCAGAGGCTTGAGTGTCCCCTCCCCCTGCTGGAGGTCCCCATCTCCACGCCCACCCATCCCGCCCAGAGTCAAACCTTCACGGGGGCCTCAGGGAGCATTCTGGTTGGGGGTCAGCACCGGAGGGTGCAGGCGGGGTGCCCCAGCATCTCTGACCTCGGGAGTCAGCAGGTCTCTGGCACCAGCTACTCCTAGGCACCAGACCCCGCCCCACTCTCCTGCCACCTCTGGTGGGATGGGGTGGGGTAGGCCTTGGCCCCCTTGTTGCGTGAGATGGGCTGGTCCACTGGGGCTGGAAAGGACAGCTGCTGGGCAGGGAGCAGTGAAGGTGCCACACAGCTTGTGCCCCCAGAAGTGTGGTCAGCTCCAGGGGCCCACCCAGCAGGCCTTCCTCATTCTACCAAGAGCTGGCAGCCACTGGGCACTGCCCAGTTGCTGGTCCAACTCAGTGGTCACCCGACCAGGCTGGGTGGGAGCGAGTCCATTCCCATGATGTGGCAGGCAGGACAGGGAACAGCCCTGCCTGGGGGCACTCGGTGAGTCAGAGGTACACCAGGGAAGAACCCAGCTCAGGCCATCGAGGCCAGTTGGGGGGCTCCCTCCTCCGACCCGTGGCCCAGGACTCAGATGCGCTGTGCTGGACGGTGGCGGCTCACATGCCAGCGGCAGGGACCCCGAGTGCCCACTGCCTGCCCCGGGTGCCCGGCTACTCCATCTCTGTTGATGGAGTGGAGCCATCCCTGGAGCGCAGAGGCCCCCACGGGCTGTGCCAGTCCTAGCGGGTGATGTCATGCCCAGGATGAGGGGGGCCCCTCCGAAGCTCTTGCCTCCCAGTCCTGGCACCCACACTGGACCTGGGGCTCCTAGCCAGTTGGAGGCAAGGAGGCATTGCATCAGCCCAGGGGGAGAGGGAAGCCCCGGCCTGGCCCCGGCCACGGGGACGACAGAGGCGCTATGTGACACACACACCCTCCACAGAAGACCCCCAGCACCACCGCAGAGCCCACCCCTGCCCGGGCCTGCGGTGCTGCCTGTTGACCGCCACCTTGACCCCACGTTTTACGGGCGTCACAACAGCGTCCTCCTAGAGGAGGAATGTGGGCGTAGGGGCCGGCTGCAGACACCGTGCGCTGGGCGCGCGCAAGAGCCACAGTGCAGTGAGATGGCTCTCCAGCACCCGGCGCCGGGCCCAGGCGCTCAGATCCGAGGGTCAGCCGTGGGGGGCCGGGCTGGGTGTGGCTGCGACCCCGCGGCGGTCTGTGCCCCGGGCTCCCTCCCTCCCCAGCGGCCTGCCCGACAGTCTCTTCCATTCCGTCCTCCTGCAGGGGGCTTCGCCACCTTCTCCTCCTGCTTCCCCGGCCTCTGCGAGGGCAAGCCCGCTGCCCTGCTGCCCGTGAGCCTCTCCCAGCCCTGCCTGCCCGTGCCCAGCGTGGGCCTGACCCGCATCCTGCCTCACCTCTACCTGGGCTCTCAGAAGGATGTCCTGAACAAGGTTTGCGCTGGGCCCCGGGGCAAGGACGCAGGCGCGCAGGAGCACTCTGGGCTTGTCCAGGGGAGGAAGGGAGCTGAAGGCTGATGTGGGGGATGGGTGCGCGCAGGCTGGGGGCACAGGAGGACCCAAGGGGGCCCGCAGGACCAGAGCCGAGCTGCGGGAAGGGCCGGGCAGGCCAGGGTGGAGAAGCAGCTCCCTGCCCCTGGGCGGCAGGGCCCACATGCCAAACTGCTGATGTCACTGGGCCCCTGGCCAGCGCTGAAAGAATCCCGTGTTTTAAAAATGGTGACGAGGAAAGAGGGTGAAGCCACCGCCCAGGCAGCCCTGAGATTCCTGGGAGCCGGGGCGGGCTGTGGGCGGGGCTGTGGGCGGGGCTTGCAGAGGCTGCGGGGGGGGGGGCCAGGTGGGAGTGGGCGGGGTGATAGTCGAGGCTGCGGGCGGCTGGCTCCGGCTCCCGAGGTCCTGTCCAGCTGCACCCGCTTCCAACCTGCCCTCCCGTCCTCCAGGATCTGATGACCCAAAACGGAATAAGCTACGTCCTCAATGCCAGCAACTCCTGCCCCAAACCCGACTTCATCTGCGAGAGCCGCTTCATGCGCATCCCCATCAACGACAACTACTGTGAAAAGCTGCTGCCCTGGCTGGACAAGTCCATCGAGTTCATCGGTGAGGGGGCGCCCCGCCCCGCCCCCACCCCGCGGGCCGCGGGGCGCGGGGCGGGCTTCCCTGCCTGGGGCGGGGAAGGCTGGGCCCTTCCCGCACTCACCGGTCTCCGTGCCCCCGCCGCCCCCAGATAAGGCCAAGCTGTCCAGCTGCCAAGTCATCGTCCACTGTCTGGCCGGCATCTCCCGCTCTGCCACCATCGCCATCGCGTACATCATGAAGACCATGGGCATGTCCTCCGACGACGCCTACAGGTAGCCGGCCCTCTGTCTGTGGCTGGAGACCACCTCCGCGTCTCCACCCTCGAGCATCGGCGCAGCCCTGGGCTTTGGGCACCAGGCGGGGGGAGGGGCGGGGAGACCTGAATCCAGCCCCAGCCCAGAGGGTCTGCACGGTAGCTGGCGCGCTCGGGCATGGGCAGCGGGTGCAGGGGAGAGGTGGGTGGGCGGCCTGACCTGGCGGGAAGCCCTTTGGTCACCCAGCCACCTCTCGCCCCAGGTTTGTGAAGGACCGGCGCCCGTCCATCTCGCCCAACTTCAACTTCCTGGGCCAGCTGCTAGAGTACGAGCGGAGCCTGAAGCTGCTGGCCGCCCTGCAGGGCGACGGGGCCGCCCTCCCGGGGACGCCCGAGCCCCTCCCGGGCCCTGCGGCCCCACTGCCGCCACTGCCACCACCTACCTCAGAGAGCGCGGCCACCGGGGGCGCAGCGGCCAACGCGGCCGGAGAGGGCGCTCCGAGCGCCGCCTCCGCCGACAGCGGGGAGCCCCCCTCGCTCGCTGGGGCCCCGGCCACCAGCGCGCTGCAGCAGGGCCTGCGCGGCCTGCACCTCTCCTCCGACCGCCTCCAGGACACCAACCGCCTCAAGCGCTCCTTCTCGCTGGACATCAAGTCGGCCTACGCCCCCAGCCAGCGGCCCAGCGACCCCGGGCCCTCCGACCCTGGCGAGGCCCCCAAGCTCTGCAAGCTGGACAGCCCGTCCGGGGGCACTCTAGGCCTCCCCTCGCCCAGCCCCGACAGCGCAGACGCAGCGTCGGAGTCGCGCCCGCGGCCCCGCCGGCGGCCCCGGCCTCCAGCAGGCTCCCCTGCACGCTCCCCTGGGCACGGCCTCGGCCTGAACTTCGGGGACACCGCCCGGCAGACTCCACGGCACGGCCTCTCCGCCCTGTCTGCTCCCGGGTTGCCTGGCCCTGGCCAGCCGGCCAGCCCCGGGGGCTGGGTGCCGCCCCTAGACTCCCCCAGCACGCCTTCCCCGGATGGGCTCTGGTGCTTCAGCCCCGAGGGTGCGCAGGGCGCACGGTTTGCGCCCTTCAGCCTGGCGGGCGCGCAAGGCACAGGCGGCAGCGGCGGCTGCGACTTGCGGAGGCGGGAGACGGCGAGGGCCGAGTCCCGGGACGCGCGGACCAGCTGGCCTGAAGAGCCAGCCCCGGAGGCGCAGTTTAAGCGCCGGAGCTGCCAGATGGAGTTTGAGGAGTGCATGGTGGAGGGGCGGGCCCGCGGCGAGGAGCTGGCCGCCCTGGGCAAGCAGGCCAGTTTCTCGGGCAGCGTGGAGGTCATCGAGGTGTCCTGACGGCGGCCGGGACCGCCCCGAGCCCGCCGCTGCCCTCGGCTGGGCCGCCAGCAGCCGGGCCCTCTATAAATAGATATTATATATAATGCAAAGAAAGGTAAATGGTTTTACTGCGATTTTTATCAAGAAGTAAATATTTCGATTTTTTATTTATTGAAGCTGTTCATTCTGGCAATGATTCGGCAGCAGTGAGGGTGGTCCTCCAAGCTCTATTTTTAGTCTGGTATTTAAACTGAGACACGTTTCTAAGCAATACGAGGCCACCCTCAAGTGGCAAGCTGGGGTGCCAAGCCTGGGGTCCCCTCCTTGCCAGCCCCAACCCCAGATGACACCACTAACCGTTGCAAAGAGGCTGCCGAGCTTTTGTGCACTTTTTACATAAGAAAAAGGGGAAAAAAGAAAAAAAAAATCTTTGCCACAAACTGAGCCGCAGAAACTCCCTGCCTGCCCTCCCCGCCCACCTCTCTGCATCCTCTTCTTTCTCCGCCCCTTCCGGGGCCCTGGGGGCCGAGGTCCAGGAGCGCCTGCCGTCCCCCACCAGCTCCAGGCACCATGTTGGGTGCCGTGGAGGGCGCCCCCACCGCCTGTCCCCGACCCTTGTGCCTGGCGGGTGTGGACCAGCACTGGGCCTGCCCAGCCCCGACGGGTGTGAAGTCCTGGGGAGCAGAGTGGGGTAGGACTTCGTGCTGGGGCTCTCATGTGTCCCATGGCGTGGGTCCCAAGGCGGGGGTGGGGGCGGGGGCGGAGTTGGAGTGCCCCCACTCCAGCCCGAGTCCAGGTCCCTTTCGTGCTCAGCAAGGCTGTTCAGAGGCTGCTTCCCTCCCTTCCACTCTGGGTGCCCCCAGCACCCCCTGCAGGTGTGGGGACCCAGGAAGAGGGTCTTGGCCTCTGGGGGTGTGACAGGAGGAGTTGCACCAGCTGTTGCTGGCTCCTCTGGTCCCCGGGCAGATGGGTTTAGGGTGTTTCTCTGGGCTCTTCCCTCCACCAGCCCCAGCCCCAGGCCAGACTCAAGTCAGGTTTATTCCCGAGGGGCAGGGGCCAGAAAGTCTGGTCAGACCCTGTGCATCCAGGGTGGTGTCCTTAGCTTTGGGAGAGCCAGCCCGGGGCAGCAAACCCCTGACCTGAACAGAGGCAGGGTGTGGCCCCAGCCTGCCCCGCCCCCACAGGGGCCTCGGAGGAGAAGAGCCCATGCACACCCCGTTCCCAGGAGCCCTCCCCTCCGAGGTCTCCCAGGATCTCCCAGGGGACGTGCCAGTCCCCACCCCAGACAGCTTTTGGCCCAGCTGGGCCGGCCTGGGAGCGAGGGCAGGAGCAGAGGCCCGGCCACCCTGGCCCGCAGCGCTTGGGTTATTGGGACCCAAGCATTTGGGAGGTGGGAGTAGATGTCCCCTGAGCTTCAGAAATCCTAGGGTCTAGGGGTTGGGCCCGGCCACCCTGGGAAGAGGCCAGGAGCTCGGCAGGAGGGGCAGCCCCAGCAGGACTGAGTCCTCAAGCAGGATGGGAGGTGCCTGCCCCCCGCCGGCCGCCCTCCTGGCTGTTTCTGTTTGTTCTTTAGACCCACCACCCTGTGTCCCTGTCATGCCTCCTTTAAGCAGAAGTCCTGTTCCTGTCCTCTCTGTCCCCACCCCGCTCCCCAAGAAATAAGCTATCATCGTTGTATTTGCAATCTATGGATTAGAAGTTTAAGTATTTATTATTATTGGTTAATTATTATTATTATTGATTATGTAAAATTGCTTCCTGTTCGTCTGTTGCGTTGGGTTTCTGAGGTGACCCGGGCGTGGAGGATGCACTGGCCCCCCGAACCCACCCCGTGCTGTCCAGGAGACAGTGGCCTAGTGGTCTGGGCCGCCGTCTGGGCCCAGCACTCGGAAGTCCGGCCCCAGGGCCGGCCCTCCCCTCCCTCCCTCACCCTCTCTCCAGGCTGCGGCAGCCCTCACAGTGGCGTCTGTCCTGGGGGGTGTGGGCTCTTGCTCTTGGAGCACTAGCCACCCCAGAGTGAGCGGCTGCCACTCAGGAGCAGGCCCCCTTCTGTGCTGGGGGGCCTCCCTGGTCTTTTCCACCCGTCCCAGGAAGGGAGGGGAGGGGCCTCAGTCCTCGCAAAGTCTCCCTCAGCTTCCTACCCTCGGCCTGTGCCCCCCGCCCTGTGCCCTGGCACTGGGGTGGCCCCAGGATGGGTCAGGCCTCCTCCTGTTATTTGCTGGAGAGTCCGGCAGAGGAGAGGTGGTGGGTCCCCCCCAACCCTCACCGCACAGCACCCAGTCCCCAGACTGGGCCACCCGCCGACCCCGCCTTAGATGCCCCCTCCAGCGCGGCCACACTCTCTGCTCCCATCCTGTCCCCTTCTTTTGTATTTGGAAACAACGTGTTGTAATAAATCCTGAGATGGATGTTTTCTCCGCGCCTCTGGCTGCCTCTTTCTTCAGCCTGGGGGTAGGAGGGTGGGAAGACAGGGAGGGGGTCCTGAAGGCACCCCCACCCCCAAGGCCAGGAGGCTAGCGCGTTGGTTGCCGAACCCACAGGGCAGAGGGCAGCTTGGAGGCACATCTAGGGGGGATGGTGTGCAGAGGGCGAAGTACAGGCCTCAGCTGCGCCTCGGATGTGGCCTCCCTCTCACTGCCGCTGCCAGCAATGTTGCAAATAACTTAGAACCACGTGAACAAAAACTCGGTTTTGCCCTTCAAGTCCCCCCCATCTCGCCCTTCCGGAGGCACAACTGGGAACGAGCCGGTGGGTGCGTTCCCACAGGCCTTCTGGGGTCCCGTGGGGGCCCACGCGTGTGCACAGGTTTGCCTGGCTTTCCCTTATCATCAAAGATGGGGCTTGGTCCACTCGAGCGTCTGCGCCAGCTCTTTAAATGCTGCGTAAATGGCTTATCGACGTCAGTATTTACGTGGTACAAGGGTCCCTCGTGTCTCCCCATCCTCGCCCCCGGCTCTGGGCTCCTCTGCCTGGAGGCAGCCCTGCGCACCTGCAGGGCCCCCCACCTCACCGCCGGGGCAGCGGGGCCGTGCGGGTGTGCGTGCGCATGCGTGCGTGTGTGCGCCGGAGCCTGCAGTGCGTCCACTGCTTCCCTAGGACGGGCTTGGAGACAGCACCGCCCCGCATCCCTCCCGGGTTTGCCTGGCCGCTGCCACACTCGGCTCCTGCTGCTGAGCACCCCGATGTGCCAGGCACCTCCCCGCCCCAACGTGTTTCCCAGGAACCACTCCGTCTCCAGGCAGCTCCGGACAGGCCCCGCCCTCCACCCGCCCCGCGGTCCTGGGTCCCGGGGCCCAGACGGGGTGAGACCTGGTAGGGGGTCTGACCTGGTGGCACCACCAGCCCTGTGTGTGTGCTCGTGTGTGTGTGAGCGCACGTGCGTGGCCGCCTATACGCATGGGGGCCGCTGGAGGAGCCGGGGTCCTTGAACCCTGCATCCTTCAGAGTTCTCAAAGAGGCCGAGAGTTGGAAACAGGGCCTGCCGCTGGAGCAAAGCTATTTTTAGCTCCAGAACATCTATTTATAACTCTGGCAGCCCCTTGGAGTCAATAAAAGGAGGACGGGAAAGAGCTGGTGGCTGTCTCCACAGCATGGCGCTGCGCCTCGGTGCTGGAGAGCACCTGCAGCGGGGGCTGTGGGGTGGGGCTCTGACACCTGGGATCCTGGGGCAGTGCGGGACCCCAGATAGGGGTGGGCGACCTCTGACCAGGTCGACCAGGCAGACCAGGCAGCTAGGGCTCCATGCACTGGAGGGTGGAACGGGACAGGTAGTGAGGCGAGGCTGGAACCACGCCTGGCCGCCCTGGCTGGCCTCCTCCCGCTCTGGCTCCCACGTTGCCGTAGTGTGACCCCCGCTCCCCTAAACACTGGGCATGCCTCCTCCCGCCTCTGTGTCTCCCAGGTCGGGGCCGAGAGCTGTAGGCCTTGCAGGTTCGGGATGGTGGGTAGAGGGTGGGAACGGGCTGTGTGGCATAGGTCTCCACCCATGGGTGGCGATGCTGCTGGTTAGGACACCTGGGCCACCCCCCTGGGCCCCCACAGACAGGTCCCAGACCAGAGCCAGGGCTGGGCCGGCCGGCCCGGCGGTTCTTAGGGAGACTCAAGTCGCACCCCCTCGCCGACCCTGGGGAGGTTTGGGAACCAGGCTTGTTTGTCCGTTACATCGTGAGGGCGTGTCTGCCTGGTGCCCAGGGCCACCCGGAGAGGTGCAGGACAGCGTGGTCAGAGCTCTGCCTTGGCTGGAGGTGGGGGTGCCCGGGGCCTCGAGGCTCGCTCCTTCCCAGCACATTTAAAACACGAGAGCAGGAATTAAGGTGTGGGAGGGGGAGAGCAGGGTCACCGAAGTGGTCAGTTACCCAGGCCACCCGGGGCTTTCTGAAAGGGGACCTTGGTGGAGGGGTGGCCAGAGGGACTGGCCATGCATTTAGGCACGATGGATGCCTTGGAGGTGGCTGACTCAGCGACCCAGAGCTCAGGGCCAGGCACGTAAATTCAACAAAGCCGGGTACCCGGCACCTGTACTGACAGGGCAGGTGAGTGGGCAGGTGTGAGGGTGAGTGGGCGGGTGGTTAGGGAGTGGATGTGGGGAGGGTGAGGAGACGAATGGGTGGCTGGGTCAGGGTTGGGAGGACGGCGGACTAAGGAGTGGATGGCTGAGTGGGGACATGTGAGTGAGTGGGGAGCAGAGGGACGGATGGGTGGGTAGGTAGTTGAATGTATAGATGGGTGGATGGATGGGTGGATGGGCAGATGATGGGTGGGTGGGTGGATAGGGTGCGGCTGGGTGGCTGGAGAGGAGTGACAGGTGGGTAAATGGGAGGAAGGCCGGGTCAGAGGGAGAGAAGGTGCACGAATAGTCAGATGTTACTACATTTTATTACTCTGTTGTCGGCCTGGCATTGCAGTCGGGTGCTTACTGCACAGTCCCCCAGACAGGAGAGACACGGGTCCTGAAAGGTAGGAGGCCCCCAGCAGACATCTAACAAAGAAGCCACAGACCACCTGTCTCAGGGTCGGACACCACCGTAGTAGCCCTGTCGAACCCTCTCCGAGGTGCCCCGTGGGGGCCCGACTTCTCCAGTGTCCCAAGATTGAGGCTGGGCTCAGGCCCCTGCTCTGCTCTGCCCAGCCGAGCAGACCCAGAAGTGTGCTGGAAGGGGCCGGCCTCTGTAGTGCTCAGGCCCCTTCCCACTCGGACGGTGCTCCTGTGCGTGGATTTGTCGTGGTGTCCCTGATGCACAGACCAGCTGGTCTCAGGGAGGCTGGGGCTGGGGCAGGGCAGCACCTGCTTGCCAGGCTGTGTTTGGAGAGGCTGGGGCAGTGCAGCCAGGGCCACGGAGAGCAGAGGGGCACAGGCTGGGGCCGTGCTGCCGGCCGCTGCCCCGGGCGAGGCCCCACAGGAAGTGGGTGCAGCTCTGCGTGACTCTGAAGCAGGGCGGGGGGGTTCTGTGTGTTCCCCAGAAGAGCCATCCATCCTGAGCAGGGCAGTACCTGCCGTCCAGGGAAAGCCCGAGCCCCTGAGGACCTGGGGGTGGAACTGGGCAGCCGGCGTCCCATCTCCCGGGAAAGGAGCTCAGAGAGCTGGGCGCACCGAGTGGGTAGGCGGGGCTTCTGGGGGGTTCCTTCTGCTGGCAGGGCACCTGGGCAAGGGCAGGCGTCCTCCCCACCTGCGGAGCGCATGTGCCCATCCACGGAGGACTCGCACCCTCTTTGGCAAGGGGTGTGCGGAGGTCTGGACCCTCCGTCAGTCCTGGGGTGGGGTCTCCAGACAAAGGGCCCTTCGTGAAGGAGTGGCCAGACCTCATGGTGTGGTAGTGGCTTTACAAAGCGGGAGGGGTCAGGGGAAGGGGACGCTGGAGATAGTCTGGTCAGGCAGGAGAAGATGAGGCCGAGATGTGGGGCCAGTGCCCAGAGCGAGTCCTGGTGGGGCTGGCACAGAGAGCGGTGGGCCCCCCACAGGTCACGGGGCAGGGGAGGCCGGGGGAGGGGGTCAGGGGCAGGCCCTTGGAATGTCCCCTCCTTGGACCTTCAGGGGAAGGGCTGGGGAAGGGGAGGGGCAGGAGGACAGGGGCTCCCTGAAGCTGGGAAGGGGTTCTGTGAGGGAGCTTCGGGAGCGCAGAGGTAGGGTGGGGGTGACACCCTGTGGCCGGCAGGGAAATGTCTGTACCGACGGAGCGTGGGACTCAGCACAGCAGCAGGGCCTGTCCTGAAGGTGGCCGGGCAGAGGCTTCAGGAGTGGAAGGAAAAGCTCTGCTGACTCCATTGCCTGCCCTGCGTCAGGTGGGGTGCTGGGGCCCCCACCCAACCCCGCCTTTGGCTCCTCCCCGGGACCCCAGCCCCAGCTGGGGCCCTCTCTGCCAGCATACACTCACCCAGCCCCGCGAGCCCCACGGGGCATGTGACACTGGGCACCGGGTGGAGGGTCATGGCACCATTGGCCTCAGGGCCAGGCGAAGCCAGGCTCAGCCTGACGCAGTCGGCGGGCATGCCTATAAATAGCCACGGAGAACCTGAAACAGAAGTGGGGGACAGGTGGGGGTGGGAGGGTCTGCAGCCCTGGAGCCCAGTCTGGAGGACGGAGGGCCCGCATGCTGGACGCCCCGGGGGAAATGAAGCCCCATTCTCCAGCACCCGCCGCTCCCCAGGGGGAACGTCTGGGGCAGCGGGGTGAAGCCAAGAATGCTGCCGGCCCAGCTGAAGTGCTGATGGGTGAGGGGCGGGGGTCCCACCAACTTCTGTCCCAGGTAGCCTGCAAGCTCAGTGACCCTTTCTCTCTGCCTCCGGGAAGAGGTGGACCAAGATTCCTGCCTCTCCCTCCTCCACCCGCTCCGCAGTGAAGCTCCGGGGCGGGGACCCTGCAGCACCCTCCTGGCCTGCCCAGGCCAGGCAGGAAGGGGGCCACTCTCCACACTGTGGCCAACAGCACCCAGGGGGCGCCTCCCTGGCTGCACGGGGACTCAGGGGTGTCCCCAGCCTGCCCAAGGACACTCGCCTGAAGCTGACGGGGAGACCCGGGGGTCTTCTGCTCAGGCTCCTGCCCCTCATCTGGGGGTCCAGGGACCTGGGCCAAGACTGGGCAACCCCAGGCCTGCAGACAGAGCCACAGGGCTACAGGGGTTCCCAAGGCTGCGTGGGACCAGAGGTCCAACAGAGAACTCCAGGGCCCCCTCCCTCCCCAATGACTTCAGCCCTCCTTCCCACCCCTCCCCCTCCCTGGGGCCCCCCACCCAGGCGCCTGCCCCTCTGCTTCCCCTTCCCGCTCGTGGGCAGCCCTGGGGAGGGGAGCCGGCTGATGAAGAACAAGGGGATGGCGCGCCCCGCTAATAAGGCCCTTCCCCTTGAGTCATCCCCAACAGGAAACTGCAGGAGGGGCAGGATTTGGGGCAGTAGGGCGGGATGGAGGAGGGGGCGTTCAGGGGCCCTCACACCTCCCGGAAGGTGGCAGACTGCCCCTCCCTTCCCAAGGCCAAAGACTCAGGAGGGGGACAAGTGCTGCTCTACCAGCCGGGTAGTGGGTGCGGTCCCACTGCCAGCAGTGGGGTGCCCAGGCGGGCGGTGACACCTGCCCAGGTGTAGGAGCGCCCAGGTAGCCGGGGCGGGCGCGGCGTGTCTCTAGACACTCCCGGAAGAGCCCTCATCACGCTCAGGCCCCCTGACCCCCGTCCTGGGAGACCGGGCGGCTGCGGGACAAGCGCCTGCAGCCCGGCTAGCCCCGGTCTTCTAGGGCTGGGAGGCTGGGCGCGGTGGGTGCGCCGTGCGGCTGGAGATGAGCTCACGCCGGGGAGGCCGCTCCCACTCCCCCGCCACCGCCTTCCCGAGCGCGGCGCCCTTTATCCTCAAAGCGCCGCACCGCTGCCCCCGGCTCCTGCCCCCACGCGCGCCCTCGCAGGCCCGGGCGGGGAGCGGAGGGCAGGCACCGTGAGCACCTGCTCCGCGCATCCGGGCCCCGCCCCGCGCCCCCAGTCGTGGCCCCAGGTGGGCAAACACCTGCCCGGCTGGGGCGCGACGTAAGCCCCACCGGAGTCGGCCTGCGGACAGGGGCCGTAGTGTGCGCTCCTCTCCGACCTCCGGCTACGACCTGGGCTCGCGGGCCGCCCCACGGCGCGCGCCCCGAGGACGGAGGGCAGCCCGGCAGCGCCATCTGCTGCCAGTGCCCGGGGGGGCGGGCCGAGGCTCGCCCGTTCGCCGGCTCTGCACCTCCCGCTTCTCGGGGCCCTGCAGACTGGGAGGAAGCGTAGCCGGGGTTCCGGCCGTCCGCCGTCTCCCGCCCCGCACCCTCCACTGGTCCTGCCTGCAGCCCGGACCGCACACAACCCGCGCCGGCTCCGAGCCTCCCGGCCCCCAGGTCGGCCCCACCCACGGCTTCGGGGCCGCTCATATTCCGTCCTTGACCTTTAGACCCGGAAGTGCCAAGCTGCTGGGTGCTGCATACAGTCTCTCTTGAATCTCATCTCAACGCCTCCGACTCCTTCCCTGCCCACCCCCCCAACCCCGCCATCGCACACGCGCCAGCCCTCGCCTCACACAACCCCCACCCCTGCAGGAAGGAAGCAGTACTGGCTGTGGTTCTTGACTCTCGCCCCAACCCTTGGTCGGTTCTGCCGGCCTGCGGCATCCCTTCTGCCCACCCCCGTGCCCTTTGCGCTTCCTGGTGCGCGCCCCTCCCCGGTCTGCCAGCGTGCTCTGTGCTCCTTGCTGGGCGGCCCACCTGGCTGCGGGGACACGCACACTCGTCTGCTGCCCTCTGCTTGTGGTCTGTCGCTTCCCCTACTGCCCAGCAGGGCCTGGCACTCAGGACGCCCGGGCTCTTACTGCACATTCACCTGGCGTCCCTCCTGTGTGCACGTCTGGGCCCAAACCTCCCTTTCTGGAAGGGCATCTGTCAGACTGGATCAGGGCCACCCTAGAGGCCTCATCTGCAAAACCCTATTTCCATGTCCCAGCCCGCTCGGAGGTGCTGGGGACCAGGACATCTTTTGGGGGGCAGACACCATCCAGTCCATAACAGGCATCAGGGGAGGGAGGGAGGGAGGGAGGGAGGGAGGGGGCTTACACTCCGCCAGGGCCCCAGGAGCCCCTCAGCACCCTGCTGCAAGAACAGACTCCCTGCCTCGGCCTGTGGGTCCAGCCTCCCAGCCGGCCGCACTCTCTGCAGACCAGAGCGGGTGCCGGGCTGATTAGGGAATGACATCAGGGCCACCTGGCCCAGGGCCTTTCACCAGGTTGCTGGTAAGGGTCCCCTGAGAGCATCTTCAAGTGCAGGTCCCTGGGCCCCACCCAGACTTCTGAGCCAGACCCTCAGGAGAGCAGGGCCCGGAAGTCTGTGTGTTTCAACTTCCTCCGGGCAGTCTGTGCACCTTCTGATGGGGACTTGGAGCGTTCGGGGACCTCCGGTCTAGTGACACCATCCCCTGGATAAAGGGTGTGAGGGGCAGCCTAAGCTGGCCGTGCAGGGCTGGGTCACCCGGCTGCTTCCACTGCCACCTGCCAGGGGCCATGGCCTAGGGACCCTCAGCCTGCCTGGCCCCAGCCCACCTGTGGAAGGCAGGTGGTGGAGGGGGGAGCATGGGAATGCAGTGGCCCCTGACCTCTGACCTGAGGTACCTCCATGCCCTGTTGGAGCCCACAGTTATGACATTCAACTGGCAGGCTACCCAGTCCAGGAGTGGCTGGGAAGGCGTCATGTGAAAACCCTAGGAGGGGTGGGTGACAGGGGTGAGGCCTATGCCATCCCCCTGCCTGGCTGCCCATTTTCCTCCCCGGAGATGTTTCTGGGTACCTTGCCCCACCCAGCTGGGGAGGGGCTGATGGTGGCCCTTGAACACCCGGCTGAGCTCTCTGAGCCACAGGCCCAGCCATCCCGGCACCCAGACACCGACAGGCTACAGCCAGAGCTGGGGCCACAAAGCCAGGCCCTGATGCCCCAACTCTCCCAACCCCCCACGCCCCCAGGCCACCCTGTGTCCATCCCCAGAGCACCCCTCCCAGGGCACAAGGCTTCCGCCAAGTCAGCCTCTCCCACAGTCCACAGCCCTGCAGCCGGTCTGGCTCTGGCTCATTCTTGGCAGCTGGGGATAAGGGGTTGGCCTGGGCTCCCCACGGCCCCCAGGGAGCAGAACTAGCCCGTGAGGCCCCATCTGGGAAAGCAGCAGGAACAGACTCCATTGGCGGCCTCTTGACCAGGAGTCTGGAGCTTGTGTCCAGCCCCGCCCCGCCAGGTCCTCGCTGCACCTTGGGCCAGTGCCCCTACCCCTGCCCCTCAGGGCCTCTGCCCTCACCTGCGGCATGGGAGTAGGGGGCAAGTTGAGGGTGTCACTGACTCACCTTCCTGTTCCCATCTCTGCACACTGTCTCACTTCCCAAGCACTAGAGGCCCCTGGTCCTGGGGGCGTGCCTGAGACAAACCCCTCACCCTTCACACCCTTGGGAGCCCCGTGTGTGGGAGATGAGTGGCAGGGGTGTGCAGCACACCCTGTGGTGACACCGTGGTTCCTGGGACAGGTACACATGCAGGCTATGCCACTGTTCAGAGGAAGGGGACAGCAGGAAGATGGCCCCCAGGAAGGGGCATTGGAGAGAGGGCTTTGAGGGATGAGCAGGAGTTCTCTGCACTGAACCCAACAGGTGGAGGGGGTGCAGGGCACCCAGGAGGCGGGGCAGGAGTTCGCAGGCTGTGCTGCCATCTTCCACGACTTTTCCTCTCTGGAGTCTGTGGAGAATGGGAGTTGGGGGTCAAGGCCAGCTAGTGTGAGGCAAGGGATGCACTGAGGCCACGCCCATGCCCCTGAGAGACAGTGCCTCCTTCCAGTCTGCACCCCTCCTGAGCCTCCCTTGTGGCTCTGCTCCTTCAGCCTTGGGCTGGGGTCCAGGGCTGTCCTTGGGCAATGTCCCCTAACCACCTGCATGGCGTCTTCTTTCGAAAATGGAAGGCCTGCCCGGGCCGGTGGGCCAGTGTGTTTCCAGTGGTTGGAGCAATGTCTGGCAGCTGAAAGGTTGCAGGTTTGATTCCCAGTCAGGGCACATGTCTGGGTTGCAGGTTCGACTGCTCTGGACTTGTATGACCCCTCATTCAGGTGCATCTGAGAGGCAATCAATCAGTGGTCCTCTCTCCCATCCATGTTTCTCTTTCTCTCTTCCTCTCTCCCTCCCCTCTAAAGGCAGTGAAAAACAATGTCCTCAGGTGAGGAGAAAGAAAGGGAGGGAGGGAGGGAAGGAGGGAGGGAGGGAGGGAGCCCAGGCAGGACTGGGTCCGAGGTCTCGGGCAGCAGGAGAGCCCCTAGCTCCTGGCTGCCCTTTGACTGAGGGCCAGGAGAAACTGCCCTCCAGGAGCCATTTCTTGCCATCCCAACAAGCACCAGCAAAGAAATGGAACTGGCTCCTTCGCTCCTTCTGCGTGGGCGAAACCGTGTACCTTGACATCCGCAAAGGTGGGCAGGTAGGGTTTCCTCCCCATTCTCTTAGCTGCAAGAGGGTCCAGACAGAGGGACCCCATGCCCTGGGGTGAAGGCCAGAGAGCACCGAGGTGAGTGACACTCTCGAAAATCCTCACATACGAGTCAGGTGAGTGGAAGACCAGAGCATGGGGCTGGCGGGGGAGTACCCAGCCAGACCTTACGGTGAATTCCTGAGAAAGCAGCTTGGACTGTCATCCTGGAGACGAGTCACACTTAGGTCGATGACAGCAAGTCTGTGGCTTCGGCGGCTCCTTGGGGACTCCCAGAACTCCATCTGAGTGAGTCTCAGGTGAAGCAGTCAGGTGCGCTTTGGGTCACGTGACTGAGGACCCACGCCTGAATGGTGTGCTTCCCACAGGTACACGGACGCCCTAAGCCCTAGTGCCTGAGGCGGGGACCTTCTTGGAAAGAGGGCCTCTGCCGGTGTGACCTGGACAGGGTCGTCAGGGCGGGTCCCGACCTGCCGAGTGGTGTCCTCAGGAGAGGCAGGGAGTTTGGGTGCAGACTGAACTCACACGGGGTGGGGGGGTCTCATCGAGAGGAAGGCAGAGGTTGGAGTGAGGCATCTACACGCCTGGGAATGCCTGCCATCCCCAGATATGAGGACCAGCCATCCCCAAAGGCCTGCCGACACCTTGACCCTGGGCTCTGGCCTCCAGAACTGGGAGAATGCATTTCTGTTGGTGGGGGCTGCCCAGGCCATGGGCGGTTGTCTCAGTGCCCCTAGGAACGGGGTACAGCCTCCCGCCAGCACCTCAGTTCCGTTTGTCTGAAAGGTTTGGTCCCCACACACACAAGCCCTGAAGTGACAGCCAGGAGCTGGGTTGGGAGGAGGGTGGTGTTGGCTCAGCCTCTGAACTTGGGCATCCGAAGGAGCCTCCAGCCCTGACCCTCAGCGTGTGTGGGGGGGCGCTGTTCCGAGCCTCCCCTCCAGCAGGGAGCCTGCCTGGGTCGTTGGGGTGGTCTGAGAGGCAACAATCGATGTGGCTGTCATGCATTGGTTTCCCTCCCGTCCTCCCTCCCTTCCCCCCTCTCTAGAATAAATACATAAAACCTTCAAAGGAAAGCAAACTGGGCCGATTTCTGGGCACTCAGGCGCCTGCTGTCCCAGGGGCCTTGGCTGGCCACCTTCGCACAGGGATGCTGCAGGCACCTGCAGGTTCGAGGGGGGGGCGCGGGGGGTGCTTGCAGGAGGGGAGGGAGGGCCCGGCCCGCCAGGTGTGCAGCGGGCAGGGTGGCTGCTCACCATGCTGATGAGCCCAGAGACAGAAGCATCCGGCTGAAAAGTCCTCGCAGGGTGCAGCCTGGGCCAGGTGGCTCGGCTGCACCTGCAGACAGGGACGCTGAAGCCTCCACCTGGAGGGTGCAGGGAAGCCTTAGCGTCCCAGAAGTGATACCAGGTGATGCTGATTGGCCCTGAGCCTTGGTTGCCCCGTGGGCACAGGCCCCCCCCCAACCCCCAGCAGTGCCCTGCAAGAGTGAAGCCACTTGCTCACAAGGGCCGGTGACCTGGGAGGGGGAAGGCGGGGGCCCAAGGGGGCCAGGAGCGGGACTGGCTTCCTGTAGGGCCTTCCCCAGAGCAGACAGACCCCAGCTTCTCTGAGACCAAGGAAATGCTGACCCTCTGGGGCCATGAGGAGGAAGGGCCACTTCACTTGGGCGGCTGGCACTGTGGCCCTCACCCTCAGCCTCGCTTGGGACTGTCCCAAGCACCGGAGCCAGCTCAGGAGGCCAGAGGAGCCATTGTTCTCTGCCTCTGGGGGCAGGAGGGCGTGCGTCACGAGGCCCGCCCTGTGCCAAGTGCCCAGGCCTGCTGGTGGGGCAGCTGGCACGGAGTGGGGGTGCTCCGCGAGGATGGACTGACCACGGCCCCACTGGCTATGGGGGAAGGGAAGGCAGCTGCAGGCAGGCC
The DNA here is from genome assembly GCA_004024845.1 of Tonatia bakeri. Taxonomy (NCBI): domain Eukaryota; kingdom Metazoa; phylum Chordata; class Mammalia; order Chiroptera; family Phyllostomidae; genus Tonatia; species Tonatia bakeri. The sequence continues at coordinate 131,973 of PVIA01003704.1, read as the reverse complement.
CTCGGCGTCCCCCCATGGTGATCAGGGGCCTGGGAGGTGTCGGGAGTGGAGGCAGTCAGTGGGGCTCTGGGATGGACAGGGTCAGGCCCAAGGCCAGAGAGGAGAAGGCAGGGGGCCCAGCAGGGCTCAGCCTGCGTCTGGGTGGGGCCAGTCATCCGTCACTGAGCCAGCCATGCCCGCTAAGACTCAGCCATGCAGCCCCCCTTTTCCCGGAAGCCTTGTGCCCACCCTGCAGGGGAGGACAGCTTCCCTGCAGAGATTCCTGCAGGTCCTGCCCTCGCAGGGTCCGTAGTGTAAAACAAGGCATCGGGGAGCCAAGCCCTGCTGTCCCTGGCCCACCGCTCCCGGCGCCCTAGGAACCTGGGCAGAGGCAGGTGCCGGCAGGAAATGCCAGGCCCAAGACTGGAACCGGGATCAGCTTCCTAGGGCAGCGGCGGCAGAGCCCCACAAATGGGTGGGCCGAAAGCAACACACACGGATTGTCTTGGTTGTGAGGTCAGAAAGCCTCCACGTTCGGGGAGGCAGGGCCAGGGGCCCTCAGAGCCAGGGGCAGGGTCCTGACCCGGGCCTCCGCTCAGCTCGCAGGGGGCCAGCTTCTGCCTGGGGCTCTTAACGCCCTCGCCCCTGCGCCCGTCCCTCTATGGGCCCCACTGGCCTTCCCCTAAAGACGCCGGTCATAGGATCAGGGCCCCGCCCTTCCCCAGTATGACCTCACCTGAACTAATGTACTCTGCAATTACCCTGTTTCCAAATTAGGTCACATTCTGAGGCACTTAGGGGCTAGGACTTCAGTAGGTCTTTTTGCGGGGGGGGGCGCAATTCGACCTCTGACGCCCAACCTTCCTTGTCCCCACCTCTGGCGAGTGACCGTTCCCCTGAGGCCCCCTCCTCGGGAGGAGGAGGAAATGGAGGTGGACCTGGGGCAGGCAGCATGCCACCTCTGGCCAGTGCTCCCTGACTGCGCTGTCCCTGTCTAAGTCGCAAGGGCCCGCCAAGGGGGAGGTGGGGCTGAGGCTGCGGACCAGGCCGTCCCACTACCTGGCACTCGCCAGCCACCAGGTGCGTGGAGAGCATGGCAAGCGCTAACACGGGAATGAGGCAGGAGGGCCCCGGGCTCCTGGAGCAGAGCCCTGTCCTGTTGGGAGATAAACCATGAGTCTCCGAGAGGCAAGCTTTGGCTTGCCCCTGGGTTCCACCCGAGGCCTCATGCAGGCCACAGGACACAGCGTGCCCGTGCAGTCGGAACTGCCGTGGCGGGCTAGGTGACGTGATGCCACAAAGCAGGGTGTGACCGACACAGAGGGGACGGGATTGGCCTTGAGCCCAGGTCAGCTGCATGGACAGGTGGGGCGCACTCCTGGCACGGCCAGGCACACCTCCCTGCCTCCCCACTGTCAGCCTCCACCTGTGACTTCCCGAAGCTTCTTAGGACACGTCTGGAAACATTCTCATTATACTAATGAAGCCACTGAGTCACAGGGTGCTAAACAAGTTGTCCAGGCCACCAGCCAGTGAGTGGAAGAGCCGGGATCTGAACCTGAGACGACCAAGGGGACAAAGGACTGCTGGAGCACGGTGGGGACCAGAAGAAAGGAGCCTGGGACAGGAGCAGGGGCGGTTGCCTGGAGCGCTTCCTGGGACTGGGGTGCCCTGGTAACAGCTCGTGGGAGATCAGGGCAGCTGGGGCTTCGCTGGAACCCTGGTCTAGGGCCCCCTGCTAGGGGGAGACACACCCTGAGGCGGGGCTGGCTAAAGGCGGAGCGAACACGGTGGGGGAGGAGCGCATCCAGTCCTAGCGAGGGAGACCCGCCCGAATCCGCTGCGGTCCTTCCATCCCGAGACATCACACGACGTGGATTCTCTCCTTTCCTTGGTCTCTCCTCACTCTTTTATCTCCTGCGGCTGCTGGTGGGAGCCTTTGCAGTTTGCTCCAGGGGCTTTGGGGCCACGGAGACACGGAGGGACAGGGGAGGTCTGCACGAATCCTGCCGGTCGCTGGCGACCCTCGCGCTGGGCCCGTTAGGGAGCGGGGAGCCCAGTTTCGAGTACACGAAGGGCAGTTGCACCACGGTGGATGTGTGGGTGAGGGAGGAACGGCGCTTCTCAGTGCCGAGCAAGCAGTGCAATCGGGTGGCCTGACTTCCTGCCTAGGGATCCCCTCCAGCAAGCGTGCGGCCTCTGCCGCAGCCCTGCTCCAGTGCAGGTCCCCAGCCTTGCATCGGGGGCACTGGTGCGGTGGCAGCTGTGAACAGTTCACTGTCCCAGTGCCCTGGCTCACATACTGGTAGGAAGGGCTTGGCTGGCGTTGGCAGAAGGGTCTACATTTCCCACTTGGCTAGAACTCTGGAGGAAGGCAGCCCTTTCAAGGCGCCCACGTCCCAAGCTCTGTCTTCTGTTCCTACTGCCTTCCACCGTCATGGTGCCTCTGAGGTTTCTTTCGGGACCGAGGCCCCCCAGGCCGACCTGCGGCTCACCTCACTAGGCACACCTGGTCTCTGGCCTCCCGCCGCTGCGCGGGCCCAGGATCGAAAGGGTTCACTTGCTGGTGTCTTCGGAGGCGGGTGGCCGGACGCCAGGGCTCAGGCTCAGCGCGCCGGCTCAGTTCTCCATCTGCCCGACTCTCCCGGCGGCGCTGGGAGCCACCAAAGTCCGTCCCTAATAAATTCCTTTCACCTGACACTTTTCCGTTGTCGGCGACTGAGAGCCCTGACTGACACCCGAGGCTTTCTGAGCCTGCAGAGAAGGCAAGGTGGCGGGAGGGGGCCTGCGGGCGAGGGGAGGGCTGGAGGGCTTCCTCTGAAAGTAGGGGTCGGGGGGCTGTTCCCCGGTGGTGCGAGTGGCCAGCCAGGCGTGAGGGAACAGTCCGGGGGGTCCGGGCGGCGGGGCGCCGTCCGAGGAGGGGGGACAGTCTGGGCGCCGAGGTCGGACCCAGCCAGGACAGGGAAAGCGCGACGCAGGTTCCGCGCGCGGTGGGCGGGGCGAGGGCGCCGCCGGGACTACGTTTCCCAGCAGGCGGCACGCTGGCGTCACTTCCGGCAGCGCCCGCGACGCGCGTGTGGGAGTGTGCGAGCGAGTGTTTACTTCCGGCCTCCGCCGCCGCCGCGGGCTGAGGGCCGAGCGTGTCTGGCGGCGGGCGCGGCGGGTCCCGCGCAGCCATGGACTGGCTCATGGGGTGAGTCGGGCGGCCCGGCGGCCGGGCGGGGGCCACGGCCGCGGGAGGGGCGGCGAGGCGTGCCGCGGGCGGCTCCGGTCAAGGGCATCCGGTGCGGGCGGCGCGGGCTGGGCCGGCGAGGGGCGTCTCTGCGGGACGGGAGCGGGGCGCTAGTTGGGGGCGCGGAGCCGGGAGCCGTTGCGGGCGGCGGCAAGGCTCGGGGCTGTCGGGACCCGGGAGCGGGACTGCGCCTGGCCCGGGAGGTGGGACCGGCACCCGCGCTGCCCCGCCGCGCCCCGGCAGCCGCTGCGGGGAGTCGGGCGCCGGGAGAAGTCGGACGGGGAGCTGCTGTTGCCGGTCGCCGCGGAGAACTTGCTTCTGGAAGAAATAACTTTGGCACCGGCAGGAAACAGTTCCTTAAGAGCGAGGAAAGCGGAGGAAAGCGGAGCAAAGCAGCCCAGCCTAACCCGTGCGCCGGGCTCCGGGGAGCAGGGCGAGCGGGGTGAGTTTGGGGGTGGGGAGGGTGCGGTGGGCGAGGCCCGGGCCGCGCGGCGGCCGGCGGATCCGGCCGCGGGGTGGGGTAGGAAGGAAGCCGCGGGCCCGGAGCGGCGGGCCGGGCTTCCCTCCCGTTTGCTTTTGTGTATAGCTGGAAACGAGAGAAATGAGGCAAAATGTCACGTCGCCCTTAAAAAGTTAGATGGTAGATTTTCTTTAGCCGTTTTGGTTTTGAGGACCAAGAAGGGGAGGCACTTTCATCCACTCGCGGGGCCCGCCGCGTCTCTCCCTAGCTCTGACTTCAGTGGCACCGCTTGGGAGTCAGGTCCGTGTTCAGCGGCCGGGGTCGCGGAGAGCGGATGCTGTGGCCTTGGGCTGGTGGCCGGGCTGGTCTGGACGCCCACGTCCTGGGAGGGAAGGGAAGGGTCTCTGTTTCCCCACCGCAGTGTGTTGGATAACCGAGAGGAGAGGTTAGACCCACCTTTGCCCGTAGGTGGTGTGGAGTCTAGGGAAGGGGAGGGGGTGGGGGGCAGGCGGCCTGAAGGATGAATGGAGAGGCCAGAGAGAAGCGCTGAATGTGGTGGGAGTGCGCCCCGGCAGCGTTGGGGTGGGGGGCGGTGTGCTGGAGACCAGCGACGCAGTGGCCGCTCACCTGGCTTCTCTGAGCGCAGCCCCGCCGTCCCAGCCCCGAGGCCGCAGGTGGTCCCTTGGGGCTGCAGGCTGCAGACCTCGTCTTCGAAGGCCTTTTACGAAAGTTGTGGGACTGGTGACTCGGGGGCAGAGAAGCCGAGGAGAGGCGGGAGACAGAGGAGGCGCCCACCAGTGTTTGGCGTCGCTGTGTGTGGGGTGCCGGCCCTGCCAGAGGTGCTCTGCAGGAGGCCTCGGAGGGCAGACAGCTGTGTTTGCTTTGCTTTGACTGTAGACACGCACCTTCTGCAGCTACTGGGAGGGACTGTGTTGGAGGCCACCTGGCCTCCCAGGGGCCTGTCTCAGCCACGCACACGGGGGTCGGCGGGGCGCGTGCACAGGGCTGTGTGTGGGCTGGCCGGGTCTGCTCAGCTGGGCGCCGAGGAGGTGGCTGCTGGTGTTCCATCTGCGTCTCTGCCCGTCCGAGCAGGTGCTCGAGTGCCCGGAAACGGAGCAGGGGTCAGGCTCCTGAAGGACCGAGGTCTGTCCTGAGCGGACCTGACCGTGGCCATTGCGAGCACCTCTAGGGACTGGTCTGGGGCCATCCTCCGGGTAAGCCAGGAGTGCTCATGTCCTGGGCCCCCTTCAGGGCAAGGGCGCTGGCCTGGATGCCGGCCCCGGGGAAGCAGCTCTGGAAGGATCAGAGCTCGGAGCTGCAGCTGCCTCGGGCCCTTGGGACGGGAAGGACTGCCCCGCACAAACACTGGAGACGTCAGAGAAGCCTGGGCGGAGGTGTGGTTGTCCCTGTGTGCGTGGTTTCACATTCAGTGGACTGTGTATCGGACCCCGTAAGTCCCGGTTCTTTAGTGACTCTTTAACGACCCCTCAAATATAAAGGTGACGTAACCTCTGCTGTCTGGTGCTCCTCTGCGGGGGCTCCTCTTCGGTGCGGTGTCAGGAGACTCGAGGGCCGGTGCCCCGGGCCTTCCCATGCCTTTCTCCAGCGTTTCCTGGAAAGTAGGAAGGCGCAGAGGCCTGGGCATGGTGTGGAGGGCAGGAGCCACCAAGTCCCCTGGACGTCCCCCACTCTGGGCCACTTCTCCCCCAGCCTGGCCCTGCGCCCAGCCGAGGACCGCCAGCCAGCCTTTCGGGGAGTAGCCTGCACCCGTGGGCGCCCCGTGAGTGCTCGGGGCCGGGGCTGGAGCTGGCTGTTTACCCTGTGACTGGGCTCCAGCCTGGAGAGTTCAGGAAGCATGTTGTTTTCTTGCTGTTTCCTGCGATTCTTGCTAATTCGCACCATTAGTTGGGAACTGGGTGGTGTGGAGTGTAGTCACCTTTCTGTGTTTGAAGTAGTGTTTGTTTTTTTAAAGAAATAGTTTCTGTGCATCAGTTTATCTCCAGTGTCAAAGTGTGGACTCAGCGGTAGTGGCAGCAGTGCCCCCTTCTTTGGGGACCACGGTCGGAACCAGAATGGTTTTGTCACGGAGCGGCTTTGCTGAGTAATGGGGCGGCCCCATCGTCTGCTCCCCTGGCTGCCTCCGAGGAAAGGGAGGCCCCGCAGGAACCCTGCCAGGAAGCCGGACCTGAGGCGGCACGTTGGGACTTGCTGCCGGAGTCGCTGGCGCTGGCTTGGCTGGCATGCGCCCGGCCCCTCCGAGTGTCCTGGGCCCAGCAGGGAGCTGGCGGTGGCGGCGGGCGTGTAGGAGTCTCTTTGCAGAGGGCTGCCCCTTGTTGTGCGGTCCGCTCTTCAGTCTTTGGCTGTCTCCACCTGGGCAGCTGACGACAGGGTGGCCGCTGGCTGCTGGGAAGGAAGCCAGCCCCGGAGGAGAGGCCTTGGGAGGCGCGCCCGGCTCCAGGGGGGCGGCGGCAGCGGGGGCCTCCTGCATGCTTGGTGGTCGGGGAGGCCTTTGTCTTAGCCTCGACCAGCAACATGGGCGTTTGTGAGCGGCAGGGAAAGCGCTGTTTAAATCTTACCGACAGCACAGTCCAGAAGCCTCCAAGTCTGGAAATGCCGTAGAGGAAATGCACCTTCTCTCTTCTGACCGGTGGGAGCAAACCTGTGCCCTCCCGCTGGCCCTGCATGGGGCCTGCAGGGTGCTGTTTGCAGGACTGTGCCCACCCTCCAGCTTGGACTCGTGGCCAGGGGTGGCAGGTGCACCCCAGGAGCCACAGTCCCCTCCTGCTGCCGTGGGAGCAGCAGGTGAGGTGGGGCGAGGTGTCGGCCAGAGCTTCCCTGCGCTGGCGGAAGGGCCGGCCTCCGGCATTGGCGAGGTCTCGTGCAGCACGGGGCCCTGGCGCTGTGGCCCAGCGGCACGTCTTTGTGGAGCAGCCGTGGCTTCCGGCACGTCTGGCTCTGCCTTTGGGACCCTGTGCCCGGGTGGAGCCCGAGTCCAGTACCTGCGGGGACGGAGGGGTGGGGGCTCGTGCTCACGGGAGGGAGGATGTCGGCGCGGCTGGCAGCCGAGTCTGGTCGCGAGGAGACCCAGGCTGCACTCGCCCGGCCTCTCTGAGGGGTGGTCCCCAGACCGCGGAGTCGGCAGGTTTCGGCACACAACTAAGTCGTTTCCAGTGAGATCACAGAGCTATGCAGCCTTCGTCGCCGTCGCCCCAGAAGAACCCTGTCCATCAGCAGTCTCGCCCGTCTGCTGCCACCCCGCCCCGGGCAGCCCCTCGTTTTCCTTCCACCGCTAGATCTGCCTGTCCTGGGCGTTTCGTGTGGGGGGACTGCGGCATTGGGTGCTCTGACTGGGTCACTCAGCATCACGCTGTGAAGCGCAGCCACGCCGCTACACGTGGCAGTGGTCCGCCCCGTGCTGCCCGGCGACGCCCTGGCGTGTGGACGTGAGCGTGCTCTGCATCCCTGCAGGTGTCTGGACTGAGCTTCCCTTTTGCCACTGTGACCTGGCCTCCCTGACAGGACGGGCCACATCCTCAGCTGCGGTCCCCCCAGGTCCTGGCTGCCCTCATGGTGTGACATGGTCCCCGTGCCATGGTTCTGCTCCCTTGGGCCACTGCAGGGGGGAGGACGTGGCCCGGGAAGAAGGGGCTGGGCGGGGCCTGCCCAGGCCCGGAGGCCCGAGTGCAGAACTGCAGAGCGCCCTGCGGCCTAGCTCCCGGAGGCAGTGCTCTGCCCCTGCGACCTTTGGATCTGGGTCTGTGGAGGGGCTGCCCGGGGCCTGTCTCGTTCAGACCCTGGGAGAGAGCATGGGGGCTGGCCCCCGTGGTGGCGCCGGACCCCAGGCCTGGGTGTTCTCAGTTTCGCCCTGTCTGTCTGTCTGTTGCTGGCCCTCCTGCTGGCAGTGTCTGCTGGGCCCCTTGGGCACGGTGTCCTTGAAGCTGCGCTGCTGGCCAGAGACCGGCAGGACGGACCCACCTGACAGCCTGGGTGGGGCGCCCTCAGAGCCCCAGGCTGCGAGGGCTGCTGTTGGCCCTGCCAGCCCTGCTTCCAGCCTTTGTCCTGGCCTCACCACCCGCAGGGGTCACCACCTGCTGCTTGCTCACTGAGGCCTCTTCCCCCAGGGTCCTGGGGAGGCCAGAGTGCTCAGGGCGGTGGGGGTTGGGGGGGCGGTGCTGACCGCCAGACCCCACTGTCAGGAGCTGGCAGTGGCTCAGGAGGGCCCCAAGGTGGAGAGGCTGTTGTCAGCCCCACGGCCTCTGGGGTGGTGGTGGCCTCTGGCTTAGGAGGGTGTGTCCTCAAGGCCCCTGGTGGGGTTGCCCTGAAGCCGGCATTCCCCGCATCATCCCTGCGGTGGGCCTGGAGACAGGCGCCTTGAGCACCACGTCCCGGGTTCTGTCATAGACCTGCCTGCATAGCGCATGTGGGAGGCTGAGCCTGGGTTTGGTCCTGGTGTTGGGCACGTCGGCCCAGAGCCCGTCTGGGGGCTGGTCCTGGCCCCGCTGGTGCCCACCCACTGGGCAGGGAGGTGGACGGGCATCCGTGTGTGACGGGTGGGAGTCCCTTGGGTCTCTGTGTTCCTGGTGTTTGTTTTTCGTTCCCACAGACTTTGGGCTGGGGCCCACCCATGGGTGTCAGGGCCTCCTTGGACAGGGCCTGGGACCACACTCGTGGGAGCGATGGAGACCTCAGGGTTGAATGTGGGCCCATGGAGAGGGGAGGGGAGACGGCGGGCCACGCGGGTGGCGGCCAGCGGTGGCCTGTGCTGCTGTTGGGGCAGAGCCACGTGGCTGTGGCTGCAGTCAGGTGGTCGCCTTCCGCCGGCTGAGCGGGTGCCGTGCTGTGCCCACTGGCAGCTGTTCGTGAGCGAGGCCCGGCGCAGTGTGGGCAGGCACTGCTCAGCCTCCTTGTTCGGCACACGCTGCTGTGCTGGGCGGCCCTGAGCTCTGGCCGGCGTTCACGGAGTGTTTCCGTGGGGCGTGCAGGCGGGGCGCTAGGCCCGTGGCTCCGAGGCGGGAGAGCAGAGGGCTCACTGTCTCTCCCTCCACCCCCTGCGCCGGGCCGGCCCTGGGCTGGCCGCCTGCTCTCCAGGGACCAGTGTCCTCGGAGCCTCGGAGCCTTGGGGTTTCGGGGTTGGACCTGCTTGGCCTGTGCTCGCAGCACCAGCCATGCCGTGCCCTGGCGGTGGCAAGGCCTGGCGGGCCTGGCAGCAAGCGCAGGCTGTGGGGCTGGCCCGGCACGGCTTGTCCATGCAGGTCTGGTCCTGTGCCGCCCTGCGCCCGGCAGCTGCTAGCGGGTGCTGCTTTATGGCCTTTCTCCTGGCATGCCGTGCGATCCTGGGTTGTGGCGTGCTCTGTGGGAGGATGCAGTGAGGCAGCTTGACATGAACGGTGTCGCGGGGTGCAGAGTGTGAGCCAGGGCACCTGTGACCGCTGGCGTGCGGGGCGCGGCTGCCATCCGTGCTGCTGCAGGGGCAGGAGGTGCAGTGCGGACACGGTGCCACGGGGCGGCAGGCCGGCTTTCTGGCGGGGTCTGAGCTGGCAGCCTCGGAGCCAGGCCCCCGGACGGTGGGTGGCATCGCCGGTCACATTCCAGAAAGCTGTGCGTTCCCTGTGTCACCTGGCAGGGACGGTACGTCGGGCCGGCCACCCACGGCCGCGCTCCTGGCGTGTCGGTGGGAGATGAGGACAGGTGGGGCGCGGGCTCGGCCGGCTGCCCCCCCACAGGGCCCCAGGCTGCTCTGCAGTTTCCCACATCGGTTCTTTCTCAAAAGTCTGGCCTTTTGTTTCTGGTATAAGTGATCAAGTGTCCCCAGAGTGGTGTTTGCAGGGGCCCAGGATGAAGTCCACCGTCGGGCCTGTGTGCCCAGGCCTGGAGCCAGGCTGGGTGGTGTGTCCTGGCTGCTCGCGTGGCATGGTGGTAGCCACGGGGCCAGGTCCGGAGCTGGTCGCAGGCTGCACGACCACACCAGGGCCCCGACTTCGCTGGCTTGACTCCCTACCCCCCGCAGGCCGGCCTGGGTCCCGGGCACCAGGGGTAGGGCTGGGGGCCGGCACCTGGCCTTCTCTTTGACTCGGTCCTCCACAGACCACCAGAGAGCTGGCCGTGCCATCCTCCTGCTCAAAAGACCCTGTGCACCCCCCTGCCTGGGGCGACGTCCCAGTCTCCCCCGCCCCAGCCCGACCCGCCTTGCCCTGCCCCGAGGCCACCTGCTGCACTGCAGCCTGGCTGGCCCTGGGTCCTGTGCGCATGCCGTTCTCTGGGCCTGGAGAGTCCTGTCTGCCTGCCAGACTCCCGGGCAACCTCGCTGGCCACAGCTCATGGAGCGTGTGGACTGCAGCCCCAGGACCCAGGCTCAGTGGGAGTGAGGCAGACTCCTGCCACCCGTCTGTCCGAAGGAGAGACTCAGAGCCCAGCTCCCTGTGCAAGAGCGGCAGAGGCGGCGAGCACTGGGCGTGCGGTTCGCCAGGGCCAGCCCTGCCCCAAGAGCTGCGAGTGCTGACGAAAGCAGCGTCAGGTGACACGGACAGCGTGGACACTCTGTGCTCCTGGGGGTGGGGGGCCAGCACACGGCCCAGAGGCCTGCAGGGCCGGCACTGTCCTGTCACGCCCCAGTGCGCCCTGCTGGGCAGGGCCGGCGGCCTTCACACTCCGGTGGGGCCACGGCTGAGCCCAGAGCCGTCAGGGAACAGAGCACACAGCGTGAGGCATCGTGCTTCTGCAGGTCGAGCTACAGTGCAGACCGCCGTCCTCCGAACAGTGCGGCCCCAGCATAGAAGCAGACTCAGTGAGGGGATGGGCCAGGGGGCCGGTTAGTTAGGTCAGGGCCGAGGAGCCAGGAGTGCCTGAGGGGGACAGTCTTGCCAGTGAGCGGTTTTGGAGGTGCCGACAGCCCTGTGCACGGCGTGGAGCCAGGAGCCTGAGCAGGGCGCAGCCTGGGGCAGGGCACCGGTGACTGCAGGCCGCACGCCCCCTGGCGCTGTCTGGGCAGCGTCCTGGCTGTGGCACTGGAGGCCCAGGCGGCGAAAGCAAATGGAAACGTGTGGGGCCCCTGTGCAGGAACACCACTGCCTGCAGACACGGTTAGCACCATGGAGAGGCCGCTTGGGGAGCGGGGGTGTTTGCAGACTGCACGTCCGTCCGACACGAACTCAGCACCGAGAGACGCCAGCGGCTGACTCGGGCAGAGGGCTGGGCGGCGTCCCCGGACAGGACAGGGGCACGCAGACTGCTCAGCTGCGTGCAGAGGCGCCCACGGGGGCCTGCACACCGGAGTCCTGGAGTGACTTCTCACGTCCCCACCCCCCCGCCCACTGGAGCGGTGCCCGTCAGCGGGGTGGCAGACAGCAAGTGCTGGCGAGTGTGGAGAAGGGGCTTCACAGAGTTAAAGCAGAACTGCTTGTGACCCGGCGGCGCCCATTCCCGGGTCTGCCCCAAACGGGACCATTACCGGAGACAGACTGGTGCTTCCCTGAATCACGGTTGGCGAGAGCAGGACAGCGGAGAAGGTGGGTGCAGATGGAGGGTGACTCCGCCTTGGGACTGAGGCAGTCCCGGCGCCGGCACAAGTGGGCCCTGGGGCCGTTGTGCTCAGAGTGTCGGAGAAAGACAGGCACCGGGCAGTCCGACCGCCTGTGGAGCCTAGAGCAGGAAAGGCAGGCACACTGGGAGGGGCCGGTAGGGGAGGGGTCACTGGGCCAGGGGGCGGGGCAGCAGCAGAGGTGGTGAGAGGGCACGCGCTTCCAGGTGAGACAAACAGGCGCTCCCTTCCCGTGTTCTTGGGGTCCCCGCACAACCCCCGTGGGGGATGTGGGGGAGGGTTGGGCCCCAGGAAGGCGCTGGCAGCCGCCCTCAACTCAGGCAGGTGGAGGGGCTCTGGTCCCTGAAGTTCAGCCCAGTGCCCCGGCCATCCGTGCCAGCCAGCACAGATCCAAAAACTACGAGCCCCACGCCTGACCTAACGAGGGGAGCTGCGCCCCCTCCGAGTCTCGTGGGACATGCGCAGGGGCCAAGAACATGAGGGGCGGCGTCTCGGCCAGAGCAGAGGTTGGCTGAGTCCCGTGGGAGCCGTCGTGTGTGTGTGTGTGTGTGTGTGTGTGTGTGTGTGTGTGTGAGAGAGAGAGAGAGAGAGAGAGAGAGAGAGAGCGCGTGCGGGCACGTGCGCGCGAGCTGGGGGCACGCCCCTGAGCAGCCAGCGGGACAGAGGGGTCCGTGACGGCAGTCAGAGGTTTGGTAGCTGGAGGACAGCATTCCCGCCGCCTGTGGGCTGCGTCGGGCCGGAGCGTGACTCCGCGAGGGTGTCAGGGCGGAGGGCCGAGTCCCTGCCTCGCATGCTCGAACCGCCCTCCCATGCCTGAACCACGGAGGGCGGACGGCGGGGAACCCAGCCGGTCTCTCGAGTCCCCAGGGCAGCAGCAGCTCCTCTTCCTCGGGGCCGCTCCCCAGGTGCCGTATAGAGAGGCAGAGGCAGTGACAGGGAGACAGTGGCAGGGACGTGGAGGCCACACACGGAACGTGCTCTGCAGCCGGCCGGTGTCCCCAGCGCTATGTCTGGACTCTCGGGTCTCGGCTGAGGAAGCGTGTTGCTCACCCCTTCCCTGGTGGCGAGGTGCTGCCCCAGGGGTGGACAGGGCGGCGCAACCACGAGCGGTGAGACCTGGTGCAGCAGGGCTTGGCAGCGTCCGTCCCACAGCCTTGGCCACTGTGTAGCCGGCAGGGTGGGCTTGTGGTGGCCACTCGCTCGAGTTTCGCCCTCGCCAGCCCGGAGTCGGCGTTCCGGGGCTGCCCGGGAGCTGGCACTGGCTTCCCGCATTCGGAACATGCTGGGCCGCAGGCCCGAGTCCCGGTTGCACAGGCGGGGAGTTGCAGCCCGGAGGCGGGCAGCTGGCACCAGGGCGGTGGGCTGCTCTCTGCTCTGAGCCCACTCGGCCCACTCAGCAAGGCCTCTGGGGTGTGCCCGAGTACCCCCACCTCGCTGCTGCCGCCAGGACCTCCCAGCACGGCTCCCGGACACTGAGGGATGCGTGTGTGCAGAAAGTGGGTGTGGGCCCAGCTGGCCGTGGGGGACACCCCCAGGCTCCCAGGAGCTGGGAGACCTGCCTGAACTCCTGCGCTGGACAGAGCCGCCTCCCTGTCCTGCCCCAGGGGGCGCAGTCTGTCGCCCTGCTGGTGGGGTGGACTCTGTGTCCACCAGGGGGCGCTGTCGACTCTGCAGGAGGGCCAAGTGCCCCCCAGGCCAGGCAGGTGACCACTGTGGTGGGGAGCACCGGCTCTGGACCAGGCCATGTGGACGTGGGTCATTTCACGAGGACAGACCGAGGGCCTCGGGCACGCATGTGCACACGTCACTGTGAAGGGAAGCCTCGCCGGGCTCAGCCCGCCTAGGCCAGTGCAAGCTTAGCCTCCCACCGACACAGTTCCCCCCGCCACAGTGCCCTTGCACCCGGGGCCAGCACCACCCAACATCGGCCAGGGGCCAGCACCACCCAACATAGGCCACAGCCCCAACTCCAGCAGACGGGGCCCCTGAGCCCGGCAGGCCTGCTCCGGGCGTTTTGGAGGTGGGGGCGGGAGCAGGCTGGGTAGCGGTGCTGCCTGCGTCACAGCTGGTCAGAGGCCCCGGCAGCTGCGCAGGCGTGTGCATGCCTGTCCCTTCGTGCCAGCCTTTCCCTGCAGAGAGGAGGCTGTGTTGCAGCGTGGCGGACGTGGGGTCGAGGGTCCAGTGGGCGACAGGCTGGTGCTCTCCGTGGAGCTGGGGATGAGCGCCCCACGCCCGCCACAGAGCGGGCGTCCGGCTGGGCGCAGTGGGCGTTCTGAGGGAGGGCGGAGGCCGAGGCCCCCGGAGTGTGGCGGGGCTGAGGGAACAGAGCCGCGCTGGCCATATCCTTGGAGGTCGGAGGCCTGGGCTGCACCCACGAGGAAGGCGACTGTGGAGAGTAGCCCGGGTTCGTGGAAGGGAGTGCGAGAGGCCGCGGCACATCAGAAACCTGATCAGAGGGGTGGTGGGGGGACGTCCGGTCTCCTCTCCCCATGGTGGAGGAACCGGTCCGGTGTGGACTCGGGGGGGGGGGGGGCGGAGCGCTGGTGCCAGGCACCGTTTCCGTGGGCTTCCTGACCGAGCAGAAGCAGATAGGACACTTTTTTAAAAAAGATTTTACGATTTTACTTATTTACTTTCAGCGGGGGCAGGGGGAGAGAGAGAGAGAGGAAGAGAAACGTCAAGTGTGTGGTTGCCTCTCGAGCGCCCCCTGGTGGGGACCCAGCCCGCAGCGGTGTGTGCCCTGACCGGGGATCGAACAGGCGACCCTTTGGTTCTCAGGCCGGTGCGCAGTCCACTGAGCGGCACGGGTAGGGGCGGGAGCAGTTATCAGAGGAGCCTGCGTTCCTCCTTGGGGCAGCCGGCGAGTTCAGCCTGAACAGGCTGCACAGTGACTGTCCTGGGCCGCCACCCAGACGATTCAGAGCGCCGGGCATAAAGAGGGTTCCAGAAGCTCCCAGAGAGGAGCAAGATGAGGCAGGGGCACCGACGCAGTTCCAACCGGACGCTCAGCCCCAGGCTCCCAGGAGACGCTGCACAGGTCTCCCCCCGGGCTGCCTGCCTTGCGCGAGCCTGGGGTGCAGCCTCCTCGGCAAGCTCCAAAGAGAGGTCACTCCCCGACGCCCTGTCTTCCTCGGCCCCCTGCCTATAACCAGCATCTCCCCCAAACCCCGCCCTTCCTGTGACCCGTCTTTCTGTGACCCCTTTCTCCTCGGACCCTTTCTCCCACAAACCTCTTTCAGGAAGCACTTGAGAGGACCAAGCTAGGGGAGAGGGAGGGGACTGCCCTGTGGGCCCCTGCGTCGCCCCTGCCAGTGTGGGACACCCCGCAGCGAAAAACCAAGGCTGCAGCTCTGTCCCGAGTCGCGGGCTAGCGGGCAGTTCCCTGTTCCCACTGAACTCCCCGGACGCAGCAGGAGGGGCGTGGGGAGCTCGGGCTTCGGCAGAGGCCCCGTGGGGCTGAGGACACGGCGAGGCAGGGCCCTGGTGGGGCCGTGTGCCTCCCTCTCCGGGCCAGCCTGGTCACGTGGGGCCTCAGAGGCCCCTGAGGGTCTGGGAGCCTTTGCAGCAGGGCGGCCCCGGGGACTTGGTGCCAAGAAGTGACCTCCAACAGGCCTGGGTTTCGGAAAGAGTCCCCTGAGGACGGGGCAGGGGCCGGGCTTGTGGGTGGTGCGTCCGAGAGCAGCGCTGTGGCCCCGGCCCTCTGTCTCCAGCCACTGGTCCGAGCTGAGGGCCTCTCCTCGGGCTCCCAGGGTCAGTGGGCAGCGTGGGCCGTGGCGTCTTGGCCTTCCGCTCCCTTTGGGCACCCCACTCCGGATACCTCCCCTGAGTCTACACGGAGGGCTCAGTCCCTTCCCCCAGACCAGTGGGGCCTGGGGAGGACGCCCAGGTCCCTGCCCCAGCCCCGCCTTGGCTCCCCACTCAGGGAGCCGAGGCCCGCAGCAGAAGGGACCCACAGCAGAAGGGACGCGGATGAGGCCTGACCGTCCGAGGTGGGCTGTGACAGAGCTCCCGGAACAGGGCCTTTTGGCGGTTTCTGGCCCCCGAGCCCCTGGGGCGCCCAGGTGCCTGGGCCTGTGCTGTTCGGAGCCTCATGTGGGCTCTCGCGGCCGGGGCACCGGCCTCCCAGGAGGGGTGTCCGCTCGGGGGGGGCGGCTGACTGGCCGGGACTTGACCCAGGGACCTGCAGAGGAGCTGGCTGTGGGGTCCTCGGCCTGTGCCCCTTGGGGCCCGCCCTCTCGGGGGCTGTTCCCACTGCCTTGCTCAGCGAGGACACTGCCATCACTCTCCAGCACTGTCCTGGGGCAGGGCCGTCTCCTTGCTTGGATGTCAGTGTTCAGGGTGGGGGGAAACAGGAAGGATGCCCAGCGTTTCTGCCGGGGACCCTGCCGGCCACCCGGCCCGTGGGGCGAGGGCAGCACTGGGTGGCCGAGGCCTCCTGTCTTTCCCCAGACTCTCTTGCACCCAGAGCCGGTCCTGCCCGTCGCTGCTCCCGGCCACCTTCCTGTGGTGTGAGCCTGGGCTAAATCTTGCAGTCGGAGCTTTTATACCAGCTGGGAGGGCGGGGTGACTTGGCAGGACCTGCGTGGCCCTTTTCTTGGGTAGCCTGGGCCCTGGCTGCCTGGGCTCGGTGCCTGCTTGGCTGGTGCCAGCTGGGGGAGTGGCAGGCAGCCCCTGCTGGAAGCCCCCTGGGTTTTCCAAGCCCCTGGGACCTCTCACAGAAGGGAGTGCGGGCCCCAGCATTGGGCCTCCCTGCTCCCGGCGCCGGATGGGGCCTGGGGCTTTGCTGCTGGCCCCCTCATCCCTGCCTGAGGCTGGGGGCACTTGTGTGGCAGGTGCCAGTGCGGGGTCGGCAGGGAAGGCTGGGGAGAGGTGGCGGCCACGTGGCCGGGATGCCCCTGCCCTCTATGGTCGGGTGGTGGCGGGGGGCCAGGCGGGATGACTAGGCAGGCTCCAACAGCCACTTCAATTGTTTGGGGTTTGGCTTGACTTGAACTTGAAACAGAATGGCTTTGGTGGTATTTGTAAGGGCATTTGTCCGCCTTCGAGGTCCGAACTGCAACCCTGGCCCTTAGCCCCAGTGCGGCGTGCAGCCTGCCTCCCGGCTCGCTGGTGTCCTGGCGTTTCCAGGGTCACCCTGGTGGCTGGGCTTGCTTCAGTGCACAGGGCTGTCGGACGGGTGTGTGTGGCGGGCAGGGCTCGCCCCCCTGAGCCTGCACCTCCGCCCCTGAGCACACGGGTGTCTGGAGGCTGTCTGCAGGGCTGGTGCCTCGAGGTTGGTGCCGTGCGTGGCGTCTCCTCCTCGGCAAGACGTCAGGGGCTTACAGGAGCAGGGGTGTGCGGAGGCTTCCTCCTTGTCCAATCCCCACCCTGCTGTCCGTCTGGGGTGGGAGGGAGGCAGAGCGGGCTGGCCCTTGGAAGCAGGAGCTTACGGCCCCCTTTGCCAGCTCCGGGGAGGAGGCCCCTGCCCGCCCTTCTCTGCCCGGGACCCTGGCGCTTGTGCCAGCGCAGCGGCCATCTTCCTTCCTCTCCGAGTGCGCAGGCCCCTCTCGGGGTGGGGTCAGGCGTTCAGGAGCACAGGCTGTGGGCAGGCTGCCCCCACCGCCTCTGAACTTCCTCTCCGTCCTTGCTCAGTTGCCATCTCATTCAGAACAGCAGGTGGGGGTTCGAGGCAGTGAACACCTGGAAGGAGGGCAGGGTTGCTGGGGGCAGCTCTGTGGACCAGCCTCACTCCCGGACACGGCATCACCCTGGCTGTCGGAGACCAGTGGGGCCGGGGTGGGGTGTGGGCGAAACATTCGGGGCTCTGGGCAGCAGTGCCTTCCTGGCACGCACCCTCACAGGCTCATGGGGCTGTGGGGGGTGGGCAAAGGCTCCAGCTTAGGACGGGGCAGGCCCAAGCCAGGTTCGTATCCATGGTGACTCTGGCGGCCGGTCCTTGGTGGGCTGGGCCCACGGGGCGGTGCAGAGACAGCCTTGGCGCCATGGGAGGGGTCGGTCTTCCTGCCCTGTCCCGTGCACGGTGTGGAGAGGACCTGGGCCTCCAGAGGCTGTTTCTGTCCCTGCACCAGTTGCTTCGAAATCAGCCGTCCCCACTGCCCAGACCCTCCCGGCCCCTATGCCTGTGGGTGCACACCCTGTGAGTGCTCTGTCAGCCTCTCCTGCCGCCCACGCAGCGCCCCAACAGACTGCAGGGGCGTCCGTGCAGCAGTGACCAGGTGGGCGGGGCGGCCCTTCACTGAGCTTCGGCCTGGTGCCGAGACGGCTGTGCGGAGGAGAGTGTGTGGCTGAGCTGTGCGCCATGGTCCCGCCGGCAGTTCTCGGGGAGCACGGTACTGAGAGGCAAAGGCACTGGGGTTGGACGGGACTCGGGCCCCCACCTTCCGGGGTGCTTGTGGGTGCTGGGGTGTGGCTGCCCACAAGCGGGGCAACGCCCTGCGTTCTAGATGGGGCTCCCAGCTGGTGGTGATGACGAGGCATGTGCCGGCCAGGTGCGT
The DNA here is from genome assembly GCA_004024845.1 of Tonatia bakeri. Taxonomy (NCBI): domain Eukaryota; kingdom Metazoa; phylum Chordata; class Mammalia; order Chiroptera; family Phyllostomidae; genus Tonatia; species Tonatia bakeri. The sequence goes on along the minus strand of PVIA01003704.1, from coordinate 114,271 downwards.
GAGAGCAGAGTGAGTGGAGCCGGGAGGAGGGGGCTAGTGGGAGCTGGCGGCCCCAGGCAGGGTGGGCGAGGCCTGAGGAGCGGGGCTGCGGGGCGTAGGGGCTGGGGGGTGGGGCCCTGTTGCCCAAAGCCACACACCCCTCTCACAGGTGCTCTTGTGCTCACTCGTGCACCCCTTTCACCTGTGCACACATGCTCACACCTCTCACGTCCATGTGCACTTACACGCCTCATACTCACGTGCGTGCACACATGCCTCGCCTGTACCCGGGCACTCACATGCACACAGGTGGGACACGGTCAGTGTGTCCGTGGCAGTGTTGCCTCGGTGTCTGTGGTGGGTGGTCCCTCCCTTCCCCTCCCCAGTGGAAGCGCCGGGTGCCGGCCCCCTTTCTCTCGGCTGTGTGGGAGCAGGCCGCCCCCCCCAGACAGGTGCAGAGCCCCCGCATGAGTGCCGTGCTGGCCCTCCCTGCGGGAAGGGTTCTCCTGCGCTTCGGGCTTCTGACTCGTGGGCGTGTCAGGGTTAGTCTCTCGTGTCTGTGCAGGAAGCTGCGTCCTTGTCCTTGTGCGTTTTCATTCTGGTCCCCAGTGACTCGGGCCCGTGGGCGGGTCCCTCCCTCCGTGAGGGTGTGGGGTCTCTGGCTTTGGGACCATCTGGCTGGGAAGGGCGTCGGTGTCCGACACTCTCCGAGGCGCTCCGTGTCCGGGTCTGCGTCTGTCCGCACTCTGTGCCGGGGGCGCTCGTCACGAACGTTCTCTCCCTCCACCTGCTCTGGCTTCTCCACGCACTCCCGTTTTCCTCGGCTACTAGGGTGAGTCTGTAGGTCGTTTGCTTTAAGCTTTTTTTCTGATGTGAACGTTTGTGGTAATGAGTTTCCCCCCAACTCAGGTTAACCACATTTAACAAATCTCATGTTATGTTTTTATGACTTTTTCGTCGTTTAACCTGTTGTTACGTTGGTTCTGTAACACTGTACTCTAGACACCGTGATCTTGGGTTCTGGAAGCCCTGTCTGTACTCCCCGGAGCCCCCGTCCTTTGAGAGCCCTGGGCTCATTGTGTTCATCCTTTGCCTTGACTCTCTGAACGGGTCTGTTCTCGCCCTGGTACCAAAGAAGGCCGTGGCCACTCGGGTCCTGCACACCCACCAGCAGGTGCCCCCGGCCCCTGCAGGGCCTGGGAGCACCCGGTCTGGGTGCCCCGAAGCCTGCTGGCCTGGTCTTTCCAAGGCTGTCCACGGGGGCGTGCCGAGGGTCTCGCCACCCGGTGGGTGCCTGCTTGGCATCTTGTCTCGCAGGGTTCGGGTCAGGCAGGGGGCGCCCTGGGCCCTCGGAGCTGCTGGGCAGGGCTGCTGCCTACTCCCTGGAGTGCCAGAAGGGCCTTGAGGTGCCACTCAGGCCCCTCCCCCCACAGGTCCCTCCCTGGGGCTCTGCCCTCCCGGCAGAGCGCCCGCCCGCCGGGCGCCACTTTGAAAAGTCGACTGGGACACACCCTCGTCCCCTGGGGGACTGGCCTGTGAAAGGGGCGGCTGTGTGAGCTGCCTGGCCGGAGCCCTCCTTTCCTGGAGTTCTCATTGGCTGCTGCTGCGCTCTGGGAGGGGCACCTGGGAGGGCGGGGTGGGGGGTTGGGGGGCGGTGTAGCCAGGGCTCCCACTTCCCTCTCCACCTCCACACCGTCCCAGCATGCTAGGGGAGCACAGCAGCCACCCCGCAGACCGAGGTCTGCTCAGCCAGCCTCCCAAAACTGGACTCAGCTGTAAAATGGTGCTTCAGGCAGTCGGCAAAGTGCTCAGGTGAACTCGGGCAGGGGGGCTTCTGAGGGGTGGTTGTCTTATTGCCCCTAGTCCCTGCCCCAGGGGTCAGGCTGAGGAGGGCACAGCTGCTGGGGTCTGGGCAGGACCTCTGTTTGCAGGAGGCCTCCCCTGCATGTCCGCAGCTTCTGTTGCTGGTGGGCAGGAGTGTGCCCCTGCCGGGGGGGGGGGGGCTGCTGTGTCCAGGAGGGGAGCTTGGCCCCCCTGCAGTGTCTCTGGCCGCAGCAGCCCTGCCGCGCCCTCCAGGGTTGCTGGCCAGGCCCTTCACCACGATGCAGGGCTGCAGGGGTTTCACCGGAGAAGCCTGCCCGGCTCCATCCACCGCCACCTCCTCTGACCACCGCAGCCAGGCCTCCTCTGCCCCAAACGTGGGTCAGGGAGGCCCCCACAGTGCCCTGTCTGTCGGTGCGGTAGTGGCCGCGCTGGCCTTCAGGAGAGTGAGCCTGTGTGTGTGCCGGGGCCCAGCACGGAGGGGCCCCGAGGGGCTGGGGCAGAGCCCTTCTCACTCGGGACGTGTCGCCGGTCCGCTGCAGTCAGGGTCTGCCTGTGCGTTTCCCAGGTCCAGACCTTTGAACGAGAGGGTCTCTTGCTCTCGCACTTCTGTCCTTCACTGTCAGCGAACTAAGCTTTTGAGGGTCCTGGTGGGGGGGGCAGTGTGTGTCTGGGTCCCAACCGTCCCTTCCACAGGGCTCTCGTGCACAGCAGGTCGGCCATGGGCCTCCCAGGGCCCCCGCTGAGTTGCAGGTGGACACCAGCACCCCGCCCACCAGCGCGGTGCTCTCTCAGGCCAGCTGTGCGGTCTGGGGACAGGGGCAAGTCGGAAGCACTCTCGGTGGCACTGGTTGGATCAGGAATGGTGATCATCTGGCATGGCACAGGGGTCCACATGCGTGCACGCTGTGGGCTGTGCACACCCGTGTGCACAGCAGGCAGAGCTGAGCCCTGCAGCAGCCCCCCGCCCACCGTGGTGAGCGGCCCAGGTCCCACAGGCCCTGGGGGCAGCAGGCCCAGCTGTCCCTGCAGGGCCCGGGAGACTCAGCCGGGTGTGAGCGAGCGGGCGTGGGACCTGTGCTCTGAGGGTCAGTGGTGCTCACACTGCCGACGTGCATTCGTCCAGCCGCCCGGGCCACTCCCTCCCGGCGGGACCCTCAGGCTTGTGCGAGCTGCTCTGTGTGGGGCACCCACTTCCGGGCGGGCAGGCTGAGAGAGATGGTCTGCGTGTCCTTCGTGGCATCGGGCCAGCCGCAGCGGTGGGGGACTGACGGGGACCCGGCGGGAGCCCCCACTCTTCCAAAGGACGTTTTCAGGCCCCACCCTGGGGTCCTGCATCAGGCGCTCGGGTGTCAGGGCCACAGTGAGCCCTTGGGTTCGCCGGCCCTGGGGACGGTGCACTCGTGAGAGGGGCAGGGCCCCAGTGGTCCCCGCGTGTCTGGGCCTGGCCTTGGGGGGTGGGGGCAGGGCCGGCCTGTGTCCTGGAGAAGGTCGCAGGAGCCTGGACTCGGGCTGTGCTGCCCCTGCACCTGTCTGCCGGCCCCGCCCCCGTGCCTGGCAGCTCTTCATCAGTCCACAGCCGCCCTCTCCCCCGGCTCCCCTCTCAGACTGCCACAGCGCCCCTTCCTGTGGAGCAGTTTCTGGGGCCCCTGTACCCCCTGCCCTGCTCCCAGGGCCCCCGTGCTTCTCCTTCCCACGCCCCTCCCCCAGACTTGCCCTCGCCCCTCTGCCGGCAAGGCCCGAGCTCTCCCCGTACCCGTGAGGGCGGGGGTGGGGTGGGGGAGCACGGGGCGATGTGCACACAGCAGGCCAAGGGGACCCCAGGGACCCCAGGTGGAGAGGGGGGGAGCTTGCGCCTGCCTGCTCCCTCGCCAGCACCGCTCACTCTGTGCCTGGGGACCACCAGCCGCGCCCAGCACGGCCAATGCCTCGAAGGTGCATCCAGGCTTCAGCACCCGCTCATTACTGTTGCCCCTTGGACAGTGGGGTCATGCCTGCTGGTAGGCCTGGGGCCATGGGCCCCCCGGGCTGTGGGGCAGGGGCGGCGCTGGGCACTCAGAGTGCTCCCCTGGCCCGGCCACCCTCAGGCGCACTGCGTGGGCCAGGGGGGCCGCTGCGGGGCAGCCAGGCTCCGAGAGCTGGACTCTGTCTTGTGGCTACGAGCACAGCCCCCCAGCACCCTCGGCCGTGTCCAGCGGCCCCACCCCCTCCCTCGGGCTCTTGCCCAGCACCAGTGGGCCCCTTTTCCGTGTTGGGGCGTGGCGGGCGGCTGCAGGGCCCTGCGGGTGAGACGGGTGGCATGGCATCGGGAGGGTCTCGTGGACGGAAGGCAGGTGGACCAGTGAGTCCCCGGTGACTAGGCTCCTAAACAGCACAGGGGTGGGGGGTTGCAGCCTGGGCCCCCACCTTCCCCCCCCCCTCACGATTGTGGGCCGCTCCAGACCTGGAGGCTGAGGCTGCGTGTGGCCAGTGTGTGCTGAGCACCAGAGGGCAGAGCGGCTGGCCCAGGGGAGAGTCTGCCTGGCGGGGGCGCCCGGCAGCTGATACCAGGTGCAAGGGGCGTCCTGCAGGCTGGTCCTTGCGGCCCTCTGACACTCAGCAGCAGAGACCCAGGGCCGGCGGAAGGGCTGCGGCAGGGCAGGCCTGGCCCGCCCCCATGCCGGGGAAGGCCCCAGCATTCCGGGAGATCTCCGGGGTGCACTCAGCCCTTCCCTGCGCCTGGTCTTCCCTTGCGTGCTCCTCCAGGTGCTGGCCAAGGGGACTTGTTCCCAGGGGGCGGCCTCGCCCACCCTGGGGCCCCCTGGAAGGGCCTGTGGTGTGTGCACGTCTGCGCTGTGCCGACGCCCCCTCCCCCCCTCGGGCAAGGTCAGGATTCCTGGGTCAGGGGTCAGTCCCGCCCCCGCCCCGTCCCCAGAATGCTCGGCCCTGCCTGGCCCTGGCTGCTCCCAGTGCTGTCCCCAGAGACCAGCACACGTCGCCTTTTAAGGAGAAGGTTTGCTGTGAGGAGCGAAGGGAAATGTCTCCCTGGCGCTCAGGGAGCATTCTTCCCTCCTGCTTCTCGGCTGCAGACCGCAGGCGACTTCAGAGCAGGACGAGAGGGCCAGGCCAGGGATCTGCAGAGACCTCCCCCACAGACAGCCCGCCCCCCCCGCCCGCCATGGGGGCTGGCGCCGCGGCAGAGGCTCTGGGTGAGCCTGGGCCGCTGCCCCCCGAGTCTGATGACCCCGAGAGCGCGCTGGGGGGCGGGCCAGCTCCCGGACCACGACCCTCCTGGGTTGTAGGCCCACGGCCCTCCCCGCGCTCCTCGCGGTATGAGACAGACACTGTTGCCTATGTCCGGCAACAGCTCTGAGCAGCTCAAGGGGCAGGCCGCCGCGCTGGCCCACCTCAGCCCCACATGCCACGGTCCCACCGAGTGGGGGGAGCCCTGGCAGGAGGGAGGCCCCCAGGTCCACTCCTCACGTGGGAACAGGCGCTTCGGAGGAACACAGTCACCCCCATACAAGTAGCCGTGCAGGGCTGTTCTGGGGTAAACGATAGTGCCCTTTTGTGGGAAAGAACTCTTCCTAAACAGGAGAAAACGTCAGTGAGAAGTGGCCATTTCTGCAAATTCTGTGGCATCCGGCTCCTGTCCTCCTGACCCTGGAAACCCAAACCCTGCCTTTGGGGGGAGTACAGGCAGGTGGGACGTGTGTGCGGGAAGCCTGGAGCCCGAGCTGATGGGCCCATGGCGGGCGAGGGGGTGTCAGCCCCCAGCAGGTGCTCAATCAGGATGCCCACCTGCTGGTCGCTGCTCGGGGGTCCTGCCTTGAGGGCTAGTCCCTGGCACCGGCAGGCCTGCGGTGTTGCACGTCAGGGAGGGGAGAACCCGGAGTCCCGGGCTTGACCCCGAGACAGCAGGCCAGCAGCTCTCAGCCTCGCGTGCCCCTCTGCCAGGCAGGGGAGGACGGCGGCCCATGGGGCAGAGTCTGCCGAGGCGCCTCTGGGTGGCCCCCGGTGCCCACCGCACCAGCTGGGGCGGCCCCGCTCGTCTCGGGGGCCGGGCGTGGAGCCCCCACCCGCACTCACTCTGTGCGGTGTGGTCTCTTCTCCGGCAGGAAGTCCAAGGCGAAGCCCAACGGGAAGAAGCCGGCGGCGGAGGAGAGGAAGGCGTACCTGGACCCAGAGCATGCCCAGTCCCGCATCACCGACTGCGAGTTCAAGGAGCTGGTGGCGCTGCCCCGGGAGATCGACCTCAACGAGTGGCTGGCCAGCAACAGTGCGTGGGCTGCAGGGTGGGGCGGGTGGGGCCAAGGGGGTGGGGCCTGCCTTTGGCCCAGGTGTCGTCCCCTGGCGGGGCCGGCTGGAAGCTGGCGCGTGGAGGGGTTCTGTGGGCGTGCTGCCCGGTCTGGTGCCCAGGCTCATAGACGCCTCGGAGGGGCCTTTGGCACTGGAGGTGGGATTCCACGGGGAAGGGCGGGGCGCTCGGTGGGCGGAGCATGGAGTTGCTCCTGCTTCAGTCAGTGCTCAGGCAGTGCCCCTGGTCCGGCTGGTCTGTGTCCAGGGGACCCTGACTGTCGTCAGTGTGGGATGTCCCCCCGCTCATGGGAGGGCTCAGTCTCACTGGCCACCAGCCCCCGCCCAGCGTGGCACTCTCTCCAGGCCTGCGTCTGCCTGTCTGACAGTGGCCAGAGGCTGCTTCTGAGGCTGCTGCTCCATACCAGGGCCTCTGTTCCTGGTTAGAAGTGCCAGATGCCCCAGGTCTGAGCACAGACTACCGGGCAGGCCCCTGGCTGCTGTGCTCACGCTGCCCTGCTCTCCTCCCACAGCCACCACGTTTTTCCATCACGTGAACCTGCAGTACAGCACCGTGTCAGAGTTCTGCACGGCGGAGGCGTGCCAGACCATGGCCGTGTGCAACACGTGAGTGCCGCCTGGCTGCCACGGCCCCGGGGGCTCGGGTGGGCTGTGGGGCCTGGTCCTGCTGCTGCCCTCCTCTCTCTCAGACCCACTCTCCTGGGCCCGAGCACAGTCCCCGACAGCGGGCACCCAGGACCTGCGGCCAGGCAGAGGAGCAGGAAGCAGAGCCCAGCCAGGGGAGGGACACGGCTCCATGGGCCCCCAGCGTGTGGGGTGCCAGGAGGCAGCCACGGGCCAACAGGTCCTGTTCTGGGGATGGGAGCCTTTCTGCAGGGCACGCTCCACTGGCTTCCTGAGACCACGAGCCCGTGAGGCTGCCGGTCTTCCTGCTCCAGCTACTTGTTCTTCAGGTGAAGGCTGCCCCTAGGGTTCCTGCTGTGCACGCAGGGGAGCCTGGCCCCAAGCAGCCTGGTGCAGGTGTTGGTCCACAGCGAACAGCCTTTCCTGGGGGGCCCGCCCCCCTCTTGAGTACAGCATGGCAGGAGGGTCCCAGCCTCTGTAAGCAGAAGCTGGGGTGCTGGATGCCTGCTGGCAGGGACTGGGGCCCAGCAGGGGCCCAGGAACTCCTCTCAGACAGCCCCTGTGTGAGCAGCCCTGCACCCCTGCTGCATGTGCACAGTGCTGGCCAGGCTCCCGGGCTCAGACCCGGACAGGGACGCTCAGCTCTCTGCGCCCGGGACCCTGTGGGTCACAGCCGGGGCCGGGCACGCGGGAGCAGGCACCTGCAGCAGCTGCTCTCTGACCCTGGTTTTCCTGGGACCTGCCGCTGAGAGCAGATGGGGTGTCGTGTGTGTGTCTCTGGCTAGTCACAGTGAGACACGGCAGGGGGAGGGGACAGGGAGCAGAATCGAGGTGGACTTGGGAAGGAGGGCGTCGGGGGGACGGGAGTGGCCTCCACAGTGCAGACCTGGCCACAGGTGCCGCAGGTGCGTGGACCAGGGCTTTGGAGTCCTGTGCGTAGCCTGCTGGGGAGAAGGCATGCCAGCTGCACACCTGGCCGGGCATTGTCTGAGGGGCAGTCGGCAGGCAGGCGGGGAAGCCGGGCTTGCTCGCTGACGGGTGCACTGGTGCTGGTTCGCCAGAGTGCAGCTGGCGGCGGGAGGAACCGAAACCCTCTACATGCCTCTCGCCCCGACCCGCGCAGGCTTGCTGTTGAGCTGTGTGTTGCCACACGCATGGTGGATGGAGCCCCACTCGCCGCTCCAGAGGAAGGGGCGGCCTGCCACAGGGCCACCTGCTGTCCCTGGCCGGAGCCACCTCCAGCTTGCCCAAGTCCACACGGACAGCAGCCGGCAGCCATGAGGTCCTAGACGGAGAGGGGAGGGGTGGTGCCAAAAACACTGGAGGCGGGACAGCTGGAGAGGCCTGCAAGTTCGCGGAGCCGCAGGAACTTGAGATGGGGCTGACTGGAGAGCCTGCACTCAGACTGTCCTTGCCAAGCCGCTGGGAAGGAAGGACCTGGGAGCTGTGGGCCTGTGGGGCGGGGCCCGTGGCTGGCAGGGGCGTCCTCAGGGGTCTACGGGCCCAGTGCTCCGCTGTTTCTCAGATGGGAGGGGAACGAGGCGGAGCTCCGCCCCCAGCGAGGCAGTGGACCTGCCAGGGGGAGCCACCAGGGGTTCTGCGATGGGGTGGCGAGCTTGGGCGCCGGGCAGTGTGGAGGAGTGGTGCGCGTGGTCGTGGCGGGCATGGTGGATAGGCACGCTGCGGCTGGAGACTGACCGGCGGCTCCTGTGTGCAGCTGTGCGCCGGGGCCCTATGAGCTGAGCGCACAGGCGGGGAGGCGCACCTCCGCCCTGGGGGCAGCCCCTGCGGAGGTTGTGCAGGCAGCACAGTCGCGGCCCCAATGGGCGCATTGGGAGGGCAGCAGGGCCGGTGGCAGTGACGACAGAGGGCGCGGGCAGTGTCCCTGTCTGGGCGGCTTCCACTTTAGCAGCTCCGCGAGGAGAGTCCGGTCGGTCACCGTTCGAAGGTGGGGATGAGAGAAGTGGGCCCTTCTGCTGTGCGGGCTGACCAAGGACTCGCTCTGCACACAGCCGCGCGGATAGGTCAGAGGGCAGGGGTGGGGGAGGAGGGAGAGGGAGACAGAAGACACCACCCAGCGGGCTCCAGAGCACCGAGGGGCGGGTGTGGGGCGAGGGGGCAGGGCCGGGACCAGGCGCGGCAGTCCGACTGGGCGGGTGTGTACACCTGTGTCAGTGGTGGACGGGCCTGGTCGCTCATGGGAAGGCCCGCAGGAGAGCGGGACTCAGTGACACACTCAGGAATCTGCCGTGTGGCCCGGGCCCCGGCCTTCAGCAACACGGCAGGTCGGTCCTGGGCACGGGGCGGAGCCACCACATGGGGTCAGGTCCCGGCTCCTGGCACAGCCCTCAACACCTGCTGACTCTGCAGCGGCGCATGCTTCCCGACCATAAGGGCCTTGGCCTGGCCGCCAGGGATGGAGAGACAGCAGGGAAGTCTCTGAAGCATGGAGGTGGACACGCTCCTGAGTGTCTGCGGTCAGAAAGGACGTCTGGGGGATCTGAAGGTGCTGTGAGCGGCGTGGGTCTGAATTGTGGGTGCAGCTTGAGCAGTGCTAAGAGGGAAATGTACGGGGCTACACGCATGTTTCAGAAAAAGCTCTTAAACCTAGAATCTAAACTGCCATGTCGAGCAACTGGAAAAAGAACAAAGTGAACTCAAACTGGGCAGAAGAAAGAAAATCAGAGCGGAAATCGCTGAGTTTGTCAGTGTGCACCCGCAGTCCCGGCCGCCCGGGAGGCAGAGGCAGAGGGTCGCTGGAGCCCAGGCGCTCTGGGCTGTGGTGCGCTGTGCCCTCGGGGGTCCACGCTGGGTTCGGCGTCCGTGCGCCGCCAGGCCACCTGAGGAGGGCGAGCCACCCGGGCCGGAGACGGAGCAGGTCAGACCCCACTGAAGTTGGTCCCTGAAAACAGGAGGGAACGTCGATGAGACCAAAAGCTGACTCCCTGAACAGATTGGTAAAGTCGGTGGGCCTCTTGCAGGACTGACGCAGACAGAAGAGAAGCTCCGATGGTCATTGCGAAGAAGGGAGGGCTCACTGTACACCGGCAGGCACTACAGGGTGGCGTGAGGTGGCACCAAACTCCCAGCTCAGGGAAGACGGCCCAGCTCTTCGGAAGGCACCGCGTGGGACAGTGCAGGCAAGGCAGCAAAAGCCGTGGGGGGCACCCGCACTGGGAAGCAGCAGCCACCCACCCACATGCCTCGCCGCGCATGGTGCTGAGAGCCGTGAGGACACCCAGCAAGGAACCGAAAGAGCGAGCTGGGTGAGCGAGGCCGGGCAGCAGGCACCAGTCCCGGTCTGGGCTGTGGCAGCACGCGGGGCCTGGGGTTCCCACACAACGGGCGCTCAGGGGGGACCCTGTGGGGGCACGGGGCGCAGGCAAGCACGCTGCGGAGGACAGGGAGAAAGAACCCAGAGCACAGGGGCCCTGCAGGAGCCGCGACACCCAGAAGGAGCAGCTCTCAGGATGGCGTGGCGGCGAAGGGACAGATGGCTGTCGGCGGGTGGGCAGAAACAGACCTGCACGAGCGTGGCCGGCATGTTCGGCACACGCAGAGGAAGTTCGGTGGAGAAGGTGGTCTTCCCCATCGCCGCCACTGGAAAGAGGTGGCGTGCGAAGAAAGTACATGTATGACCAAATCTCAGCCAGAGCCTCACGCCTTCAGCCTTAGTGCGTGCCACGGAGACCCTGGGTGTGAGTGCAGAGCTGTGGCCTGGGCACGGGGCCACAGGAGGGGCCCTGCGTGACAATGTGTGATGAGGGACCTCAGCCATGACACAAGATGTTGGCCAGTGACGAGAGTCAGGACATCAGGCTCGATGGGAGTCAGGATTCCACTCTGGGAGCGCCTCCACCAGGAAGGAGAGAGAGGGCTGGACGCCGTGCTGTGGGCATGCCTGCCGGCACCCAAGTGCTGACAAGGACGTGGAGCGGCGCAGGAGCTGCTGGGATGGCCGCTTGAAGGACAGGGTAGCGGTCCTCATGAAGGGCAGCCCGGGGACCCGTGCTCACGCGCAGCCCGGCCGTGTCTGTCTGCGGGCATGTCCAGGCAGCAGCCCATCAGCGGGGGAGGGGGACCTGAATCCCCACACTGCAGCCGGGCCGGGTGGCACACTGTGTGCCCAGGGCCAGCACGAGTGTGTGGGGACCGAGCAGCAGGGCTAGGCCCACGCTGGGAGGCTGCTAGGAGGGGCCTCAACAAGCAGGGCGGCTCCACTGTGTGACGTGACATAAAATGGGGACAGAAGGAGCAACAGGGAACGCAGTGTTCGTCTCAGAACTGGCCCCAGTGTCCCCCGGGAGCTGTCCTCAGGCCTCCTGGCATGGGCGCCTGTGTCCCGGTTGGCAGCCACACTTGTTTTTCTGAGACTCTGACCTGTGCCCAGGCTCGTGCACCCCACATCAGCGCCCGGGACGGGAGCAGGTGCCTGGGACCCCTGGGGTGGTGGGCCCTGTGCAGTGGGGCCTCCTTGCTAGAGGCCAGGCTCTCCGCCCGGCTAGGGGACTCCACAGCCCTGCGACAAGGAGAAGGTTCATTTGCCTTCTTGCAACTCGGCCGTGGACTGGCCTTGGGGTCGCGTGGGGCAGGGCCTCGCAGGCAGGTGGAGGGGGGAGGCATCCCTGGGGAGCAGACCACTGCAGACCCAGCTGGCGGCGGGGGCGGGGCCTCTGCGGACTTCCCTGCAGGAGTTCAGACAGTGCGTCTGTCCTGGACTCCGCCTAGTTGGTGTAAGCCAACCTCTGGTCCGAAGCAAGCCAACCCCCGGTCCCAAGCGGCTGCAGGTCCCCAGGGTCTGTCCCCAGGGGCTCTGGGAGCAGAGGTGTGGGCGCCTCCACACCCCCACCAGGGAGGCCAGCCCTGTGTTGCCACCTCCAGACTGCGGGGGCAGTGTGGTGGGCGGTGCCGTGACAGCCCCTCTGTCCCTACAGACAGTACTACTGGTATGACGAGCGGGGGAAGAAGGTCAAGTGCACGGCCCCCCAGTACGTGGACTTCGTCATGAGCTCCGTGCAGAAGCTGGTGACAGACGAGGACGTATTCCCCACAAAGTATGGTAGGTCTCTCGCAGCGCCTGATGGCGACATGGGGCCCCTGAGCAGCCCCTGTGGCCATGTGCAGTGGGTGGGCGGGGCCTGGAGGGGGCTCCAGGCCGTCTGGAGCTTCCAGGGGCCTTGCTGTGCTGGCAGGAGGGACTGTGGGCCCCCCCAACCTAGGCCAGGTAGAAGGAAGCCCGTGGGACCTCGGGACTCAGGCCCCAGGTTTCGGGGGGTGCAGAGGGTGCTGCGCTGATGCCTGCCTGCAGGCAGCTCACTGAGGGCTGGGGGCGGGACACCAGAGGGCGGAGTCAGGGCACGCTCACTCTTGAGTCCCCGCCCCCGCAGGCCGAGAGTTCCCCAGCTCCTTTGAGTCCCTGGTGAAGAGGATCTGCAGGCACCTGTTCCACGTGCTGGCGCACATCTACTCGTCCCACTTCAAGGAGACCCTGGCCCTTGAGCTGCACGGACACTTGAACACGCTGTACGTCCACTTCATCCTCTTCGCCAGGGAGTTCAACCTGCTGGACCCCAAAGAGACCGCCGTCATGGACGACCTCACGGAGGTGCTGTGCAGCGGCGGGGGCCGCAGTGGGGGCGGCGGGGGCGGGGCCGGCGGCGGGGGCCCGGGGGCACAGAACCACGTGAAGGAGAGGTGAGCCGGGCCGCCGGACGGGCGTGCACGTGTGCAGAGACGGCCCGTGCGCCTGCGCGCCCCCGCCTGTGTGCGCCCACGTGCTGGGCGCCCTCCCGGGAGGTCTGAGCGGCGACGCTGACGCTGCGGGGGCTGGGCCACCTGGGGTGTGGGCCCCCGCACTCCGTCCCTGTCCGAAGCGCCTGGGATCCCTGCCTTCGCTCAGCACAGCTCACGGACCACTGCTCCGCTCCCCCGCGGCCTCCTCTCTTTGGTCTTCTTCGCCCGGCCCCACCTCCCCGGGCTCTCTGCCTGCGTGCGTTCTGAGAGAAATCGCCCACGCGTGGGTCTGGCTCCTGCTGAGCCTCGGGCCCGCTGGTGTCTTCGAGTGTCAGGGCCCGGTCACGTCAGACCCTCCCGCCCCCCACCACCCGGCCATGCCTGGGTCTTGGCTCTCGGCAGCTGGGCGTGGGGGTGGAGAGAGGCTGGTGGCACCCTGCAGGGGTCCCAAGCCCACATCCCCCTTCCTCCTGCCCCCGCTGCCCAGGGGGGTCCTCTGGACCAGCGGGGCGCCTCGGGTGGGGGCCGCCTCCTGTGTGCGCGCAGCTGTGGGTGGAAGGTGGGGCCCACGCTCTGCTCGCCTGTTCGGTCGAATAAAGAGATTCTCTCAGGTCACCGCCTGTGTGTCTGTGGCATCTCAGGGGCTGTGTCGAAGGTGGCCCAGCCCTACGGTCACCGTCTGTCTCCTCCTCTGTGTTGTCCCCTCCCCCAGGGGGCCCTGCTCATGCCCTGGGGCTGGCCTGGTGTTTTCATGGGTGCCCACCGGCCCTGTCCGCAGTAGGACTACCGTGGGAAGCTGGGTTGGGGGGCCTGGTCCACGGTCCCTGTGCTGTGCCTCCCTTGCAGGTGACAAGGGCCCACCAGTGTGGGCAGCAATGGCTGGGGCTTCCCCATCAGCCTGGCACGGGGCCTGGAGCAAGCACAGAGGGCGTGTGCTGGGACTGGGTGTGGTGGCAGGCGGGGCAGGGCTCTGTGCCACCCACTGGGCACGCGTGCGAGCGGGCAGAGAAGAGGGCATGCTGGCAGGTCTCTACGCTGTCTGGTGTCATGCCTGGCGATGCAAGCAGCTCTTTCTGGTGGTTGGTTTCAGGCACACTTGCCCCCACATACCTTTCCCTGGTGGGGACCCGGCCTCTGTCTCCCACAGGGTCCTGGTTGCCCTGTCCCCCCAGCACCATCAGCAGCCCCTGCCCCGCCCCTGCGGGCTGTCCTCCTCCCGACAGCCTTGGGACTCGCCATGAAGTCCAGTGCACCCTTGGGTACCTCATCTTCATCTCCTGGCTCCTGCCTCCTCACTACGGCCCACCCCCCCACCTTGACCAGAACACTGTCCCTCGGGTGCATAGGGGTCAGCGGCGGCAGCCACCCAACTCCTGGTGCTGGAAGTCCCAGCCTTGCAGACTCAGTCTGAGGGTGCATACCAGAATTGTTCTAGAAGGTTCCACCTGTGTGTGCTACTGACTGATGCTTAGAACTCCTGGGAAATGCCGTCATGCTGTGTGAAGCTCCTGGGCCCTGCTCTGCCCTGAGGAGTCCACCACCGGCCCGCTGGCCTCTGATGCTGCTGGGGGCTGGGAAGCCCACAGCTGGAACTGGGCCCGGTCTGCCCTGGCTTCAGAGGCAGGTGCCATGTGTCCTGCTGGAGGCCCCTGGGAGGGGTCTTCTCGGGCTGGGAGGGCCCCACACATGGCTCCCTGCTGCCTGACCGGGCGTCTCCGCGAGGTGTGGGGTGTCTACGCCGTTGTGACAGGCCCAGATGTGGGGACCTGGGGGGAGGTGGGTGTTTGGCATGAGGAGGCGATGCCCGCCTCCCCACATGTCCTGATCCTGATCCCTGGTACCTGCGAAGGTCACCGAGTGTGAGTGTCGCTGCTTAGGAGAGCTCAGGCGGCTGGTGGTTGAGGGGAGTGGAGGGGGGTTGGAGCCAGTGTGACTGCAGGGCTCCCTCTGGTGGCACTTGGTAGGCCCACAGGCTCGCAGGTGGCCCACACTGCTGGCTGGGAAGGCAGAGGATAAGCCTGCAGCCTAGAAGGGCAGGTGCCCCTGAAGCTAGGGAATACCAAGAAAGGGCCTGTCCCCCAGAGCCTCGGGCACCCGCATGCTCCCCGCATTGTGGCTCCGTGAGGCTCAGTTCACGAGACACAGCTTTGGGCCCTGGGCTGGAACTGCTGTTGGTGGGGCTGTGGGAGGCTTCTGGTGGTGGCACAGGCCCTGGAACTCGCAGGCCCGCGGCAGGGGCTCCGAGGGGGTGCTCTGGGTGGCGCTCAGCCCAGGGCCAGACCCAGGGACCTTGCTGCGAGGCACAGACTCTGCAGTCCTGCCTGGGCCCAGGGCCAGCACTGGCGTTTCCACCGGACAGTCAGAGCTGCCTTCCTCCCTGGAGGTCAGCACTGGCCGCCCTCTGCTGATGTCCGCCCCTCGCTGAACCCCCCTGCTGGTGGTGGGTGGAGGGCGGGGGCGGGGAAGTCAGTGAAGGGACACTGGACTTGGCGGTTCAGGTCCTGGTGGTCGATGGAAGGGGGCCCTCGGCCACAAGAGCCGGAGGGCCAGGCCCTCGGCAGAGGTCACTTCCTGGCACTGGTGGTGTGGGCACAGCTGGGGAATGTGGAGGCTGCCCCCCACCCCACCCCAGGTCCTGAGGTCTCACAGAACCCGGGCTGCTCTGCCTTGGCCTCCACAGCCCCCACGGGCCCCTGAGGGCGTGGCCAGTCAGGCCTAGCAGAGCACTCCTGCGAGCACCCCGCCGGTGCTGGCCCTGGCACGTAGCCCTGTGGAGGCAGAGCTGCCACCCTGCCTTCTCCCCCCACCCACAGCTGCTGTGCGGGGTGTCCTGCCGTGGGTGCTGCTCCCAGCCCCAGCCGTGTGCTGGTCGGTTGGGCTGCTGCCTGTGGGCTGGGCCCCGGAGGCCGTCCCTCACCGGCCTCTCCTGGCCGACCTCCCGGAGCACGTGGGAGGCCCCTGTGCTCCCAGCAGCACCCGGCACCCTGTGCACCCCGACTGCAGTTTCTCTCCCTGCGTTCCTAACTTCGTGTCACTCCCTGTCAGTGCTGACAGTGACCGGCCTGGTTCCTGCTACGTCCAGCCTGGGGGCTCGCTGTGTCCGGGGTGGGACTGGGGAGGGGGCCCTGCCCTCGGGGCGGGCGGTGGGCCTGGTCAGTGTGCCGTGGTGTTTTCTTGACAGACCCCAGTGGTGTGCCTGGCACAAGGGACTGAGTGTCCAGAGGGCCCAGTGGGGAAGACGGGGAGGCTGGCGTGGGCCCTCAGCCCCTCTGGGAAAGCAAAGCCAGAGCAGGAGCCAGGACCCTCCTCCGTGGCCAGCAGCTTGAGGCCCCAGCCACCATACGCCCCCCACAGGACACCGGGCACCTGCCAGGAGCCTGGCGCCCTCCATGTTCCCCAGAGGGCCTTCCGCTGTGCCAGCCAGCTCCCATGAAGCCAGAGGAGGGACAGGCACGCCCCAGCGGGAGGTGCAGGCCGGACTCAGCCGCCTGCACCCCCAGGGGACTTGGGGTGGCGTCTGCAAACAGGTCTGATGGGAACGCCAGGGTGGGCGACCCAGGGATAGTGCTGACGTGCCGGAGGCACAGGACGCTGCCACCACGGGGGACCGCCCCGGGCGTCCATGCAGCCGTGGCGGGGCCCTGGCTGTGCCAGCCAGATCCTCACGTGTGGGAAGTGCGTGGGGCTGGGGGCTCTGAGGGCAGCTCGGTCTTCGCTCCAACTCCTGGGCTGGCCACGCTCCTCAGCCCTTCCTAGGCGGCTCGGGGTGTCCCTGGCCGCTGCCCTCATGACGGGGCCGGGCCTGCCCTTCATGGAGCAGCTGCTAGGGGTGGCCGGCGGGTGCGTGGGCTCGGTGCCCGGTCCCTGCCTGGTGGGCACCGGGGCTGGGAAAACCCCCTAGGAAGGAAGCCGGCCCTGGCCCTGGCCCTGGCCCAGGCCCATCCCTTCCCGGGGCTGCAGCACCCCGCTGGCAAAAACAGGATTGAAAAGGTCTGCCCTCCAGGGAGGAGCCAGGGTGCCAGAATGACCCCCACGGTTTTGGGTGGCAGCTGAGTGGCCATGGGCACCCAGAGGTGCTGCTCCTCGTCTGCTTCAGCCTGCACGTCCCCATGTCCCTGGGCCTCTGCTCCCAGCCCGGCCCAGCGTGTCACTGCAGCCAAGACTGGGGCGGCTGTGGGGACGCTGTGACCTCCGCACAGGGCCGTCCTCTTCAGGGGAGGCAGAGCATGGAGGCGCCCACGGCGGGCACAAGAGCTGGCGGCCTGGGTCCCTCACACCCCCGCCCACCCTCACGGAGACTGGCGTCGGTGCCTTTACGGAAGGAGTTTATTGTTCCAGAACTAAAATTGCTCACAGGTATCTGACGGGTACACGGGGTGGGGCGTGTCCATTTCCGTGGCGTCCGCGTGTGTGTGCGTCCGCGTACGAAAGAGGAGGGTCGACGAGAGATATTGCTTTCGGTGTCCTCTGCATCCGCGCGGCCCTCCCGCAGGCGCCACGTGCCTTCGCTGTGGTGGGTGTTGAGTTTTCTCGCGTGTGGAAGTCCCAGCTTGTGGTGGGGGGTCCGAGGAACAGCAGCGTTAAAATCCCCACGACCGGAGGACGGGCGAGCGGGGAGGCGGGCGACACCGGAAGCAGAGTGGCCCGGCACGGCGACGGCATGCAGTCAGGGCCGGCCCCGCCTCCAGCTGCTAGGCGCGGAGCCCTCAACGCCCCGGGCCTGTGCCAGCTGGGGGAGGAGGCACAAGCGGGAGCTGGGGGCGGGGACAGCGGGAGGCGGCCACACCCACGACCTCGCTGCGTGCAGAGAACACGCCACACAGGACTTGCTGACTTCCTGTCCTTGTGTTTTTTTTTTTTCACTTTTTGTCTTTTTAATAAAAAACCCTGTGGTGCCCTGCTGTCCTGTGAGTGGGTGGGGCCAGCTCAGGGCCTTCCTCCTGCCCTGCTCTCGGACCCAGAACCAAGAGGGTGCCCGGCCGGGCCTGGCGTAGGACCCTGGGCGGCGGCGCCCACGGCACTGGAGTCGCTCCCGCCCGTGGTGCACCGGCGGACGGTGCGGGCCACGCTGCTGCTCAAACGCGCGCATGCGCAGAGGAAGGACCACGAGCAACCACCAAACTTAGCCCCACCCTGCCCGGCGGCTCCCCTCCCCTGTGCCCTTTTCCAAAAACAACCGAGAAAAAAGTTTATAAAAATATCTTGCAGGAATTCTTTAAAGTTTACAGTAGCTTGCCGGTGCTGCATCCACCAGCCTGCCCCAGACGCCCCAAGTCTCCGTCCTCGGGGCACCTAGGACCCAGACCCACCCTGCCCGAGACACGGACGGACAGGAGGAGGGTGCTGCTGCTGCCCCTTCCCTGAACGGAGGAGTGAAGGAACTCAATAAGTTAAAACGGCAAATAAATAATACTGATCTCCCCAGTCAGCCCGCCACCTCCGGTCCAGTTCCACCCGGGCCAGGACGGAACACCAGGCCCGGAGCACCCCAACGCCGATGAGCTGAGGACCAGGTGCCAGCCAGCGGCAGGGCAGGCACGCTGCAGCGGTGACTGGGGGGGGAGGGGTGCTGCGGGGAGGCGGGGCCGAGGAGCGGCTGCGGCACCGGCTGCCCGCCATGTGGCTGCTTCGCCCACTCGGGCCCTGCCCTGGGGGCGGCCTAGGTGGGCAGGCGAGGCCTGCCAGGGGCTCCAGTCACTGCGAGTCCAGTTGGCAGGGCTGGGGCAGGGTCCCCTGAGAGCCAGGGTCTGCTCCCCGTGGCCGTGCGGAGCAGGGACGGGGCAGCACACCCTGCGGACAGGTGGACGGAGGCAGCGGAGGGCAGGCAGGGCGGCGGGAGCGGAGGGGCGGGTCCACGCAGCTGCCTTCCGTCGGCCGGCGTCTGGCGTGGGGCCCAGAGGACGGCCTCGTGGAGGTCGACATGTTAGCTTTTCGGGATAATTCCTGGTATCAGAGCGGAAACAGTGGCGTCGTCAGAGACAGGCAGAGGGAGGGGCAGCCAGAGCGCGAGCGCAGTGGGCCCGGCTGCGAGCCGCAGCCCCCGGCTCCCCTTCCTTTCCTCCCTGGCTTCACGCAGTCTAGAGGGAGGGCGGGCGTGGCCCCAGGTCCACACAGGGCGGGCGGCGGGCCGGTGGCGCAGCGCCCCGGCGGCCACTGGCAGGGCCTCGTTGGGGAAGGGCTATGTGGCTAAGGCTGCTCGCGGCGGGCGGCGGGCGGCCCCGTCTTGGCCGTGTCCTTGCCCGTTGGGTACTCGGCATCCCCTCCAGGGCCAGGGCCAGCGGCCGCCGAGTCACTGAGGGAGCTGTGGGCACTCCGCTTGGCGGGCGTGCTGGGGGCCTGGGCCGCCTGCCCGTTCTTCTCGTCTGAAAAAAGTTGTTTAATTACGTCAAAGAAGTTACTCAATGGGCTGCCTGGGTACACAGAACAGGAGACAAGAGAAAAAAGAAGAGGAGAGAGAAAAAGGCGAGAGAGGAAGGGAAAGAGAGAGAAAGAGAACAAACAAACAAATGAACGAGAGGCCGTAGCGAAGAGAAAGAAAAACCCGGCGAGGAGGCCGGAGGTGGGCATGGGGGCGGGGCCCGGCAACGCGGCAAGCGGGTGGGCAGGCGGCCGGCAAGGGGGCTGGCGGGAGTGGTTGGTGGTTTGGGGGACCAGAGGTGGGGCCTGTGGGCTTCTGCGCTGGGGAGCGGGAGCCCAGGAGAGGCAGAGGCCCCCCACCCTCACCAGGCCAGGCCCTGCATGCTGGGCCCCCTCCCAGCTCAGCCACACCGAGTGCAGACACCAATCACCCCTCGTTGGTCCGAGGCCTGGCTGGCCAGCAAGCCCACTCTGAAGACACAGCCATACAGACGAGGCCCAGCAGGGCCCTGGGGCTAGTGGCTGGCTCTTCGCACGAGGCCACGGGCCTGCCGCCCTCCTTCCCTGGCCAGCCCAGGCTTGCAGTGTGGACACAGCAGACAGACGGATGGATAGGTGGGTGGGTGGGTGGATGGGTGGGTGGGTGGGTGGATGGGTGGACAGGCAGGAGAGCTGGGTGTGGGATGGCCAGGGGCAGGCAGCCCGAGTGGGGAATGTCCTGAGGTCAGGAGGGGGGCGCCCTGTGCTCGCTGTCCGAGTGCACGGACGAGGCCCCTCAGCTCTCACCCCCGTGCCTGAGCCCTCCCTGTGCACGGAGCTGCAGCCTCCTCTCCCTGCTGGCGACAGTGGGGAGAGGAGGCTTGCATGGCCCAGGGAGCTCGCCGGCCTCTGCAGGAGCGGCCTGCACCCCTGCAGTGGACACAGGGCCTGAGGCCGTCTGGGCCCAGACTGGGGTCCACCCTGACTGGGCCAGAGCCTGCACAGGTGACCCTGGCCTTGGGGTGGGCACGGAGCAGCAGGGCCCCTCCCTGGCCGGCTCTGGCCCTGGGGCCACCCATGGGTGCCCCTGGGGGAGGTAACAGGCTGCTCCCAGCAGAGGCAGGCGGCTGGGCGTGCCGTGTGTCCACAGAGACCCCAGGACAGCCCCGGGTGGCAGGGGTGGCGCCCCGCCGGGAGCAGGTGCGGGTGGGGTGAGGGGCTGGGGCCCCGGTGGCGGCAAGGGTTCTTACCACACTTGGAAAGCCTGCCCGTCACCGCCTCCACACAGCTAGTGGTGTCTGGAGCACAGAATGGAGAGAGGGGAGAGGTGTGAAAAAGGCTTCCTGCCTGGGTCTAGGCTGGGCGCCTGGGGAGGGGCCTGGGGAGGGGCCTAGGGAGGGGCCTGGGAGGGGCAGGGCCTGGGGGAGGGGCTCAGGATGCAAGCATCCAGTGCAGAGTGAAGTGCCCCTGGGTGCCCTGGGCCTGCCTGGCCCTCCTCCCCTCTGTCCGACCTTGGTCTACACTGGCTGCCCGTGTGTCCTCCCCCTACCAGTGTGCAGGGCCCCTGTCCTGACCCTCCCACCTGCCGCTGGGCCTGGGAGTGTGGCCCTATCAGGGGCCAGGGTGGGGCTGCTCCCTCGGGGCCCGAGTGGGGGAGCACCAGGTCTCTTGGCCTGGTACGTGACAGTCCCTCCTTCCACCTCTGATGGTGACTCTGGGACTGAGCTCGGTGGACACAAGACTCCATTGTGGGAGGGGGGCAGGGGGTGGGGTCCCAGGTTGGGGTCCCCAAAACAGAGCTCACTGACAGAAGGCAAAGGAGGCAGCGGGCGCCTGCAGTGGGCACCCAAGAGTCTCCAAGGACATGGGTTTGGGCCCAGGGTTGACTGGGTCAGGACCGACAAGGCCCAGCTTCAGGGGACCACAGGCATGGATGTGCCCTGGACAGCGGGCGGGGCCCTGGCCTGCTCCCTCCCCAGACAGGCTCTGTGCTTCCCCAGCCTCAGTTTCCCTGTCAGCACTGCCCTGTCTGTGCAGACTGGACCTGCCTGCTTCCCACCCCCACCGCAGCTGGGGCGGGGCCCACACCCTGGGGCGACATGGCGAGGCACGTGTCATGTCAGGGAGGGCGGCAAGACAGACAATGCAATGAGGATGGCGGGGTGGATGCATGGGCTGGCCTGGCCTCCAAGACCCACAGAGATGGGAAAGGGACCCAGACGGGGAGGGGCAGGAGCCACGGGGAGGCAGGACATGGACCGGACGCTGAGCTCCCCAGACCCCACACCTCAGAGCAGGCCCCAATGCCGTGCTGTGCCCCGGTGCCCTGGGGACAGGCCCTGCACGCCCTCCCTGACGGGATGGCAGCCCACACTGGCACATGCCATGGGCTTGCCCACACCCTCACTGGGCACCGAGCACCAGGCACCTTGGGCTCCTGAGCCCCTGGGCGGCCCCTTTTCCTGTGTGGCTTTTCCAGGCCCAGTTAGGGGACTCCTGCTTTGGCTGAGACTCGGGCCCCTCTGTCCCTCTTAAGGCCAGTCACCGGTCCCTCTTCAGGGGGAGGGTGGGCAGGCAGCAGGCAGCCCCACCTCTTGTCCACCAGTGTGGGCACCAGGGCTGCAGCCTCTCATGGCACAGCCGTAGCAGGCTCCCCAGAGCCAGCTCTCGAGGGGGGCCCAGGGCCAGCCCTCCTTGTGTCCAGGGACTCTGCCTGGGCTCGGGGCCTGCGTGGCCTGTCCGGGGCCAGGGGCTGGCCACCGACCGTGGGAGCAGGCACAGGGTGCCCTTCCAGGGCCAGCCCAGCTCCTGCCGGAGGCCTGACCGCAGCCCCCTCCCTGCCCCAGCGACGGGGCTGACACCTTACCTGCCAGCGTCAGAGGCTACTCTCGTAGCTGGTGGCCACCTTCTGGCCCTTAAGCCCAGCACCCCAGCTCAGTCCTGGCGCTGGCGGGGGGGGTTCTACGGTGGACAAGAGGCGCCTTTCAGTGCGGTGTGCTGGGCGCTACCTCCCTGGGCGCGCAGCCTCGGGCTGGCCCACTGCCTCGCAGGGGCCCTGCTCCCTGGGGGCGGCGCTGGGGGCGGGATAGAGGGGCGCGGCGGGTCACCTCACCTGACAAGTGCTGGGCGGAGGGCTGGTCGTGCGCACTCAGCAGCTGTGTCTGGATGGTCTCCACCACCCTCTTGAAGCGGCGGCTCGGGCCTGGGGTCAGGGGGGACAGCCGGTTGAGCCCGGGCAGGCAGGCCGGAGCCCCGGCCCGAGCCCAGGGCCCCACGGTGGCTCACCGGACAGGAGCGTGAACGTGACAGAGTAGATGCCGTTCTCCTTGTGCGCCGCCCCGCCCTCGGTGTAGGTGATGTCCACTTGGAACTTGACGGGCTTCTGGAAGACCGCCGGGCCCCCCGTCGCCTTGTACTCGGCCCGGAAGCTGGTCTGGGAGATGACGCTGTGGCCGAGGCTGGGGATCTGGGGGGTGGCAGCTCCATGTGAGTGGGGACCCAACCCCGACCTCGGCCTCGTGACCCTGGGCCCCTAGGGCAGCCCCGCCCAGCATCATCTGTGAAACCCACCCAGGGAGGCCACAGCCAGCAGCGCCCGCAGGGGCCTGGTCACAAGAGCCGGGACCAGGCCTGACCCAGGCCCCCAGGAGCGGAGCTTTCTCGGAGGGGCAACAGGTGAACACCCAGGTGAGAGAGGGGACCCCACGGATCAGCTGCGAGGACGGAGGGCTGGGCTGAAACCCGCGCTGGCCCTGAGCACAGGCCTCCTGAGTCTCAGGCACAGGGCCACCAGCGAGACCGCCCCAGGGGCCCCGCTGCTCCCAGCGGCTGCAGTTGGCACCTGGCTGGCCCCTCCGCACGTCCATGGCTGCAAGGGAAACCAGCCCCAAGGACCCGGCGAGGGGCGCCCCATCAGTCACCGTGCCTCCCAGGACAGGGCCCTGCGCCCAGTGCACACCACACTGGGGCCTGGATGGGCCGGCCCATGGAGGGGGCAGCAGAAGAGGGCAGTGGCTGAGTCCCTGTCACTCGGCAGGGATATCGGGAGCACCAGGAAGGGCAGGGTGGGGGGACAGAGGCCCAGACCTGAGCCTGGGGCAGAGAGTAGGATACAGGAGACTGAAGGGGCCGGGGTGCTGCCCTGCCTGGTACTGGGCTCTCCGGGCCCCTGAAGACGTCTGGCCGGGGCTCCCAGCTGTCCTGACGGCCCTCAGGGGACTGGGCTGCAGCCGAGGTGGCTGGGAGCCGAGGCCGCCCCCAGTTAAAGAAACCTTGAGTCCCATCCGCCCCGGGGACCGGAGGGGCCCGAAGCCGGACTACCACTGCTGGGAGGTGCCCCCAGGAGGGTGTCCCCTGGCAGGATCCCGGAAACAACCCTTCGGGGCTCCGCACCACGCATCCAACGACCCCACAGAGACCAGTGCAGCCCACGGAAGGGCCGGCCTGGCCGCCCTCAGAACTGTCCCTCAGGCCGGGGCCTCCGGGGGCAGGGTCTGTCCCCGAGGGGCCTGTCCGGGTCAGGCTGGAGGCTCACCGACAGGAACGCATGGACAATGTCGGCCTTGATGGAGCTCAGGGGCTTGTCCTTGATGACCACGAAGATTTGCTCCTCCTTCTCCAGGCTGATGAAGTTCCCGAACCAGGACTTCTTGGCCAGCCTGGGGGCGGGGTGGGGGCTGCTCACACCTGCCCCTGACTCTGACTGCCCCCCATCCCGAGTCCGACCCTGACCCCCCCATCCTGAGCTTGACCCCACCACCCTGACCCCTCCCTGCATCTGCCCTGGACTCTGACACCCGCCCCCTGACTCTGCAACCCTATGGCCACGCCCACAGCCTGGGGCGTGACACCCACCTTCCTGCAGGCTGGGCCCAGGCAGCCCCCACCGGAACCCCAGCAGGAAGGGAAGGAGAGCACCCCCTGACCCCCAGCCTAGCCACCCTGTGAGGCACTGGGTAGGCCGCCGTCCCCCAGCCGCCCTCAGGACAGTGCCCCCACCAGGGCCGAGAGGAGTAGGGGACGTGGGGAATGGGGGCGGGCACTGACAGCTGGGACGTGTTGCAGAGCGGGCCCCCAGGCCACCCTTTCTCGCTCCTCAGGGTCTGGCGGCCACTCACTTCCTGTCTCCCGCTGCCCTGGCTCAGGCCACTTTGTGGGACCTGGAGGTCACGCCAGACCCAGGAGCCACAACCCAGAGTCCCAGGCTGGCAGCGCTTGTGGCCGGCCCTCACACCACCACACGCAGGGCTCCTGTTTGGTCATCACTCGGACCCCAACGCTGTGTCCCGTGTCCAGGGCCCCCCTTGGAGGTAGAGACTTCCCCCCCATGACAGCCACGCCAGGCCCCGCCTCCTGGGGCCCCAACGGGGCCAGTGGCTGCTGTGTGACCAGGAGAACATGGGGTAAGTGGATGCCACCTCCAAGGTCCGTCACAAAGACTGTAACTGCCCTCTTGCTGGCCCATGTCCTGCCTTCTGGTGAGGACAGACTGACGGGTGAGAGCCCCATGCAGACCCGAATCCTGGGCCATAGGGACAGCCGCACCCAGGCCTCCCTGAGGCAGAGCCCAGCCGACCACAGAGACGGGCGGGTGAGCGGGCATTGTTCACATGGAGCTGGGCTGGTGCCTTTTGTCACGCGGCCATCCACTGAGGACTGACACAGCCTGCTGCCTTCCGGCTGCCTCCCTGGCAGCTACGGTGTGGGCACCGTACAAGGAGCAGCCAGGACAAGGAGCAGCAGCCAGACCTGGGGTCTTGCCCTGTGGTGGTGGCACGGTGCCCCTTGGCGCTTTGTGCTGGCCTGGGGTGTGGCTGGCAGCTTCCTGGCTATGCGACGTCTTCCCTCGGCCGCCACGACAGTGACCAGCCTGCCTGCCCACAAGGCCCATCCTCTAGTCGGCCTGACCAGGGATCCCGACAGAAGACCTGGGTGGTGACACCACGCCGTCACCGGGCCACCTCCTCTTCCCTCCTGGTGTCCCCTGGCTCCGCAGCCGCCCACTGCGTCCGTGAGGGAGGGCCCTGGCCCAGCCGCTCCGTGCCGTCCCCAGCCCGCGCCGGGCCCGGGGCCCGCAGCTGGGGCTCCGCCTGCCCCTGCCCCTCTCTCAGAGGGAGGAGGTGGAGACTTGCTCCTGACTCCGGTGGCTCGGCACCTGGCAGAAACAGTCCAGCAGCTGGAACAGCCTGGCGGAGCCGGGGACAGGCCCATGATGGCGACCCTCCGTGCCACCCTGCCTGTCTGTGCCAGCGTGGGTGCTGCTACTTAGAGACGGCCTGCATGTCCACTTCCAGCCGCCGAGCCCCCTCGCAGCCCACCAGCATACGCCTGTGCCCACTCCGTCCTGGTGTTCCCAGTGGCCCCAACTGACGCGGGGCCCCTGGCAGCTGCGGGAGGGCAACAGGCCAGCAGCCCGTGCCGTGCGGGAGGTGGGGCTGGGTGACGCTGCACCCGGCCCCCAGGGCCGCCGCCCCCCGGCCCTCTGGACGGAAAGGACTTGCTGGCAGCTTCTGGCTGTCGCGGGCCCTGGTACGTGGTGGTTAGCTCCTCCAAGACATGCAGCCACTTAGCGGCCAGCACGTTTGGGAAACCCTGCCTAGCAGCAGGGCCTCCAGGCTGAAGGCCACCCGGTGCGTGGGGCTGCAGAGCCTGCCGCCCACGCCGCAGCCGGGTCCCTGGATGCGCCCGCCCTGGGCCAGGGTCCCCGCCGCTCTCAAGCACACGGCACAGCGATACCCTCTCTGCTTCGGAGAGTCGGCCCAGCTGCCTGCATTGCCCAAGTGAGGTCACGGTGGCAGCCCATGCAATCCCCACACCCTGCCTTGTGTCCACACCAAGGACAGGAGCTGGGAAGGGTGGGTCTCTCCAGGCCTTCACGGCAGACACCACGTGAGGGACATCCCCACGTCCAGACCTTCGGCAGGATGGGTGTGGCCCCCACACCCTCTGGTGGGATGAGACCAGAGGCCTTGAGCTGCCCCTGGCCCCAGTCAAGGCCCCCTTCCAGGCTCTGCTCTGCCCGGCATAGCCGGCCTCCAGGGAGACCCCTGGTGCAGGCAGCCCAGGCTGGTCCCGGTGGCCTCCCCACTCCCAGCAGGACCAGGGTAGAGACGGGGTCTGCAGAAGTGGGAGGGCGCTGCGCTCGGCGGGGTCCATGGCTTCTGAGCAGACCAGATTGTCCCCAGAGGGGCTCCCCCACCACCCAGGCTGCTGCCTGCCTGGTGACTTGGAGGCATGGTGCCGGGAAGGAGGGACTGGCGGGAGCAGGGGTCACAGGAGAAGGGGGAGGACCGGAGCCCTCCCACAGTCAGCTGGCCAGCCTTGCGGTAGGGCCCCTACGGCCTCCCCTGTACACTCGGTGTCCCAGCACCCGGAGAGAGGTGGACAGCCCCCACACCACCTCAGGCAGGGCCACTCACTCTGGGGACGATTCCGGGGTCAGGTTGGACATCTCCTCCGGCGTCGGAACTGTGAGCACAGGGGGGACGGGACGAGAGGGTGCAGTGACCACTCTGCCCGTCCCCATGGGCCCTGCCCCTGGTGGCGCCCAAGGGCACAGGTCAGCCCTACCCTGGCCCTGGCCATGGTGCTGAAACGGTGCTCTGCCCACTCTGGCCTTCACCCCACCCCTCGGTGGTGCTGTGGGCCTGGATGGCCAGGCTGTGCCCGCCCACCTGCGGCACCTGGCACACAGGCTGCCCTCCTCAACCCTGTGGGCTTCCTGACGGTCGTGCCCACACCTGCCCCACGGCCACTTCTGCTGCCTGGGCCTCAGGTAGGCCCCTGCAAGGAGGCCACTGGGCTGAAGAGGAGCTAGGGACTCAGGGGCCCTGAGGTGGGGCGGGCAGGTCTGCACCATGTGGGCCCCAGACACACACTGGGCAGGTGGGGACATGTGGACACCTGGCAGTGGGGCCTGCCCGCCCCTGCCCACCCCCGCCCCACCCTGCAGCTCACCCTGCAGTTTCCGGCGGTGGAAGCGGGGCGACCCCAGGAAGCTGTTCTTGATGGAGTTGAGCCGTGTCCTCCAGGGCACCCCTCCGACACTGGGGCTGGACGGCGGCGTGGGGTTGGGCGTGCCGGCCGGGCTCTCCTTGGGCGTGTGCACGGGCGTCCCCTTGGGGGTGGGGAGGGGACTGCCCCTTGGAGAGGGGTGAGGGGTCACCTGTATGGTGGGGACAGATTTAGTGTTCGGTTCAGTCCTGGCGGGTGGGAGCCAGGTGGGGGCTGGCGGGGCGGCCAGCCCCGGCGGCAGGTTCAGCTGGGGGCCCAGGCTGCAGGGGCCAGGGGGCCGGGCCTGGGAACCAGCCGGGAGCGGGTTGGACTTGGTGCCCTGCAGAGGCTTGTCGGTCAGCTTGGCCTTGCTCGGCAAGGTCTGGGTCTTGGGGTGGGGCCGAGGGGCAGCCTGCGGAGGGAGGGTGAGTCCGGGCCACGGGGCGTTCCGGCCAGCTTCGGGCTCCACGGAGGCGGCCAGGGTGCAGGCCTCGAAGGGGAGCTCGGGGGGTGGGGGGGGCAGGACAAACTTCCTAGCAGGCTACAGGGCGGCACCGAGGGCAGCAGGGGGCCCGCCACGCACCCGCCCACCCGCCCCGCCCCACATGCACACGCAGCACCAGGAGGACCCGTGGGCGCAGACGGGCAGGGGGCAGCGTTTGCCACGAGAGAGACACACGAGAACACACACAGAACAGAACAGAGAACGTGCAGTTAGCCAGAGCAGCCAGAGCCTGCGGGGTGGCAGCAGCACGCGCGGCCCCATGGCGAGCGGGACCGCCACCGGGCCCCCCTCCCGGGCGCCTTCTGTTTGGGAGCCGGCAGGGGGCAGCTCACTCACCCGGGGGCTGCTGAGGGGGCTGGTGGAGAGGCCGGAGGAGGCGCCGCTGATGGATCTGGACCTGGGGGCACAGGCGCGGAGCAGGGCTCAGCCAGGCACGGGCCAGCTGGCTCCCAGCGCCTCTTCCCACAGGCAGACTGGCCTCGCCCGGGGCTGCCCTGCGGCCCCCGCCCCGCCTCTCACCAGGCCCAGGGGGGTGGCCGGGGCTCCTGCCCACCACACTGGAGCTGCCAGTCCGAGGCCCGAGGCCCGAGTCAGCAGAGGGCCCTCTGCTGGGGCCTGTGGGCACTCAGGTGGGCGGAGGGCGGAGGGAGGAGGGAGCCCATGGCTCCCTGGGGACTGAGTCGAGCCCCTGGACTGGGCCTGCCCACCACTCTCCAGCTGCCCTGAGCCCAGCCTGACCCCCAGACCGAGCTGGCCCAGGGCTGGCACAGGCACAACCCAGCCCGAGACCTTGGTGCCCCGCCCAGCCCAGGGCCACCTGCAGCAGGCCAGCCCTCTGCCCCTCCCCCCTTGCACTGTGGGCCTGGGCAAGACAGGCTGAGTGGGCGTGGACAGGGACCGTGGGAACCTTCCCGCCACTGGCTGCACTGGGCGCGCAGACCTGGCCTGGGCATGGCCGGAGGGGGGACCGCTGTGCTGGTGTGCCCGGCTGAGACAGGTGCACAGCCCGCCCCTCGGGACAGACTCGGGGCCTCACCACCCCACCGTCCTTGGGAAGGAGATGGGACGGCCGGCGCAGCCCCAGGTGGGAACACAAGAGTGAAAGAGCCTGCCTGCCCAGTCTCGGCCGGGCCCCAGCCGTGGGGAGGTGCACAGCCATTCCGGCCTGGCTCCCAGCCGCTCTGCCGACCCCGGCGGCCACGACTGTCCTGCCACCCGCCCGACCGACACAGGCACGGAGCCCGAGACCCCTGCCCTGCCCCCACCCCCCAGCCTGGCCTGCTGAGGGTCAGGCCTGGGCCCACGGTCCTGAAGCCAAGAGCACAGCGGGGGGGCCGGCGGGCCCTGCTGGTGCCCCAGCCACCCCAGTCCGACTGGCACCTGCGCCCGGGACCCAGCGCCAGTGTGTTGTTTGACACGAGGAGGGGAGGAGCGGCGAGAGAGGAAAGGGAGGCCACCGTCCGCGCGCCCTCCTCCTGCCGGCCTGGGGAGACAAGCCGCAGCGGGCCACGGGCAAGGGGTGGCCGGGCAGGTGCCCAGCCAGGTGCGGGGTGGGGGCCCGGGGGGCTGGGGTGCAGAGACCCCTGTGACCGTCACACCGCCTGCCTCCAGCTCGGGGGCCTGCAGTGAGCTGGGGACAGCTGAGCTGCCTCTGGCTGCAGCCTCCACTGGGGCCCTAGTGGGCAGGGCGGCTCCAGGACTCAGGGGCCAGCGCTGGGCGGATGCCCAGGAGAGGCCAACCTGGGTTGCTGCAGGCCGCTGCATGGCTAGGGCAGAAGAGGCCTCGGGCTCGCAGCCCTTGGGGACTGGGGCAGGGAGAGCACAGCGGGTCTCCCAGCCCCTCACTGGCCGCCGGCCTCGCCCAGCAGCCTACTCCTCCGGGGCCTTGGCCAGGCCTGACCCAGCCCTTCCCCCGGCTTCTGGAAGGCTCCCTTGCCGAAGGGGAGAGGGCTGGGGGGCAGGGGCGGGTGGGCAAGGTGTGTACCTGTCTTCTTTGCTGAATTGGGGGTGGGCTTCAGCGATATCCAGGCTTTTACTGAACATTGCTTTACTACAGCGGGAACAAAGCGAGAGAACAGAGTTACTGCCGCGGCGCCGCCAGGCGGCCGGAGGCCAGACCTCCAGCGGCTCCCAGCTGGCAGCCCACCCGGCCCCAGGCCGGTGCACACGGATGCCAGGGGATGTGGGCAGGGACACCAGGGCCACGGCACACGCCCCGGCAACCTTCAGGGCGGGGCAGCCTGGCCAGCCTCTCGGGCACCCTGCGCCCACCACCAGCCCCAGGGCCCCGGGAGCTGCAGGGCGGGGAGGCCGGGGAGGAAAAGGCTGGTTCCTGTGACCCTACCCCTGCACCTGCGGTGGCCCCGGGCCCAGGCAGCAGGGCAGGAGCTCCCGGGGGCCCCCAGGCCCAGGCAGGTGGGACAGGTGGCGCCGGGCAGCAGAGTGGCCCGGCTAGCACTCGGCCCTGGCGGAGTTCAGATGGGCCAGGCGGGAAGCTGGTAGGGGAGCGGTGCACCCACCACAAGCAAGGCAGGAGTGCGGCCAGTGGGGGCCTCCCTCTGGCTCCTCCCCTCGGCCCACCCCATGGCAGAACAGGCAGGCAGTGGGCCCCGGTGGTCTGGAGACCTGGAGAAAGGCCCCGGAGGGCCGGGACCCCAGGCCAGAGGCCAAGTCGGCCTGGTTCCCCAGGGGGACGGCCCGGGACCGCTGGGGGCCGCCAGCCCAGTTCCATCCTGATGGCAGCCCAGCTGCCCTGCAGTTCCCGTTTGCTGGCAAATTCCTCGGGAGGCCTGGCCAACCTGCGCACCCAGCTGAGGAGAGGCAGCCGGGGCTGCCGGACCACCTGCGGTGCTCTCCAGCCCGGGGGAACCTCTCTCTGGGCAAGGACGCCACAGTGAGGAGGGCCCAGGGCCCGCTGGCCAGCCCCAGGTCAGCTGTGGCTATGGGGCCAGGATGCTCGGCCTTCCTGGGGGTCTGCTGGGACAGCCTGCACCGATCATCACCCCCAGAACCCCACTTCCCTGCCCTGGCCCAGCCTCAGGTGACCGCAACACAGGACCGGCGGGAAGTGGGGACAGGCCTGCTGGGCTCTGGCTCGAATCGTATCCTGACCAAGGTCCAGCCCAGCCCACCCCACCTTAGCTCGGCCCAGCCCAGCTCAGCCTGGTCGGGTCCTCTGTAGTCCAGCCCAGTCCGGTCCAGGACAGCCCAATGCAGCCCAGGCCATACCAGCCGGCCTGCGCAGCCCAGTGCAGCCAGCCCAGCCCTGGGGAGGCGGGGGTGGCGGAGAGGAGTGAGGCCCACACGGCCATCGCTGAGGTGGCCGGCCGGGGCACCAGCCAGTCCGGCACCGGTCACCCCGAAGACACGCACCTCTGGCCGTGCTGGGCCATCTCGATGGCCCTCCGTGCGGGCACCGGGGAGCCGCCGTCCGTCACGCTGAGCACCT
Source organism: Tonatia bakeri (assembly GCA_004024845.1). Taxonomy (NCBI): domain Eukaryota; kingdom Metazoa; phylum Chordata; class Mammalia; order Chiroptera; family Phyllostomidae; genus Tonatia; species Tonatia bakeri. Next base: position 83,537 of record PVIA01003704.1, on the reverse strand, counting down.
CCATGGACTTGCGCTCTGGCCGCCGCTTGCCGTGCCGGTTCAGCATTGGGGAGTCCACGCGTTTCCGGGGAGGGTCTGCGGGAGACCGGGGTCAGGCTAGCAGCCCTGGGTCTGGCGGGTGGGCGGGGGCCGGCCTCCCGGGGGCCTCGTACCTATTTCGTTCCTGGGGGGCAGGTCCTCGTCCTCATGACTGGGGTACCTTTCTTTCCGGTCCAGGAGGAGGAAATAGATCATCTTCTCCTGGTTCTCCCTGCAGGGAGCCGGGGGGGGGGGGGGGCCCGCGGTGAGCCCGCGCCCGGCCACGCCCGGCCACACCCGCCCCGCCCCCGCCCTCGGGCTGCACGCACTCCTCGGACAGCAGATCCTGCAGCAGCTTGTTGCGGTCTCGGAAACAGCCCAGCGAGTGCATGCTGTCCAGCACGTCAGGGTCGATGTCCTCCAGGCTGGGCAGCGAGCGGATCTGTACCTTGCGGGGGATGGGCTGCTCCGGCTCAGGCTCGTTCTTGCCCCCTCTGTGGACGACAGGGCGCCCCCGGTGGTCACTGACCTCGGCCAGCCTGAGCTTCCTCCCCCCAGCCCACCCCAGGGGGGCCTGAGCCCTGCCGCTCTCTCCCTGTCCCGGCCCCTGCACACCTCCTGCGTCCTGCTTTGCCCAGCGCAGGCCGGCCCGCTGGAGCCCCTGAGCGCGGGGCCGGGACAGGCCTGTGCTGGGCCGGGTCCTCCTCCCACCTTCCCTAGCAGGCCCCCTGGGCTGCAGCAGCAGGCAAAGCAGGCGAGGGGCGGCAGGAAAAGCTACTTACATATACCATATGTGTTTCTGAATGTGCTCTAGCTACAAGAGAGAGAAACAGGACGTTAGTATGGAGGGGGCAGGGAGCCCACGTTAGGAGGCCAGAGGGAGCAGGAGCGGGGCACACGGGGAAGGGGGGACCAACGGAGGAAGACGGGAGTGCGAGAGAGCGGGAGTGGGGGCGGGGGTGGGGAAGGGAGAGTGAGGATGCAGATGGAGAGGAGGGGGGCGTGGGAGCAGGAGCCTGGGGATGGAGGAGCATGGGGAGGGGCTGCGTTCTCAACCCCTTGACCGTCGACACCCGTGGGAGAAGAAATGCCGGGTAGGGTGTGGGGGCTGCAGGCAGGGGCAGGAGGCTGGGGCCCTGGTGGCTGAAGGGAGGAAGGAGAGCAGAAGGCAGCCCGGACAGCCTGCCTACGGGAGCGGCTGGGGCGGAGGCCCCCCCAGGACCTCTCCACCAGCCTGCGGACAGCCGGGTTGGGGGGGGCGGGAGAAGGTGGCCTCTTGGTCACCGGCCACCCTCGTCCTGGAGAGGCCAGCCCAGGGGGTTCTGCTGCCCAGGGACCTAACACCCTGGCCCCAGCTACACCCTGACTAGGCTGCTGTCAGAAATGGGGCTTCCCTCAGAACGCCCCGCCCCCCACAAGCCCCAGATCCAGGGCTGCTGTCCTGACCACGCCCACTGACAGCTGGCCCGGAAGGGGTAGGGGTGGGGCCGACCAAGCCCAGCCGGTGCTCCCCAATCGCCCCTGCAGGACCCAGGCCACAGGAGGGCCTGTGCACATGCCCACTCACCTGTCTGCACACACATTCACACCGGCACACGCTCACAGGGGTATGCATCTGTGTTCGTGCCCACACGCACCCACCACTGCACCTTCGCATGGGCGCGCACACCCATGAACCGTTCTCACGTGCGTGTCCACAGCTGTGCGTGCACTCATGCACGTGCACTCCCACGAACCTATGCACATATGTAAACCACCACATGCACTTCACGCACATGCACACTCACACCTGTCTGCACACATGCACTTGCACACAACTCACACGTGCATGTGTGCAGGCACACACACCCCTGCGCACGCGCACGCAGCTATGTGTGCACTCACGCTCGTGTACAGCACACACACCGTGCACACTCGGGGTTCCCTGCACCACACCGGCAAGCACAGGCCTCCCTGCCCAGAGAGGCGGTTCGGAGGGGCCCGCAGTCTGGGCTGGCAGCGCAGGCCCGCACCCTCCGACCCTCCCTGCTAGCACGCACCGTGAGGCGCCGAGCCGCGTCCACCTCGATCATGCCGCGCAGCAGGCTCTGGCAGTCCGGCGGGATGAAGTGCGGCATGTGGAACACGCCCCGCTTCACCTTTTCCAGCAGCTGCCGCAGGTTGTCGTCGTCGAAGGGCAGCGCCCCCTGCCGGCAGGGAACGGGGTCACCGCGGGGCGGGGGCTGGGGGCGGGACAGAAACACAGGGGTGAAGGGCGGGGAAGGGCGGGGAGGGGCGGGGCGGGCGTGCAGCCGGCGGGCTCACCACCAAGAGCGCGAACAGGATCACCCCGCAGCTCCACACGTCCGCCTTGCGCCCGTCGTACTTCTCGCCCTGCGGGGGGCGGTGCGGTTGGCTTCGCAGGGAACGAGGGGCCCGGGCGGAGGGTCTCAGGGCCGCCCGGGCGGGGGTGGGGTGCGGCCCCTGGGACGGCCAGGGTCTGATGCGCGCGGTGACTACTTACCCGGATCACCTCGGGGCAGGCATAGTGGGGGGACCTGGAGGTAAATGCAGCGGTCAGGGCGTAGGCTCCGGACTCTCCGTCCGCGCAGCCAGGACCTCGGGGTGGCCCCAGGCCCACAGCAGGTGGACGCTGAAAGAGGGGCGCCTCCCCGCTACGTGGCACACGTCGCCTGGGGAGGAGACTCCCTTGCGGGGCCCTCAAGCCAACCAATAGCCTAAAGGGGCTTTGCGCTCACCCCACCCCCTACTCAGGGGCAAAGACAGACGTCCTTCAACGGACCGCGTGGGTGTACGGGAGTCACCTCCCAGCCCCGCCGCTGAGAAGGCACAGAGCCCGCGTGGCCACCCGGGTGACCTGCAGCCCCCTCGCCGCACCGCACATCCGAGCCACCGCAGCGGCGGAGCCAGGGGTCCTGCCTGCAGCCCAAGCCGTGGGGCGCTGGAGCGGAGCCGGGGCTGCAGGGCCGGCCGCGGCCGGGAGGGGGCGCCGCCAACGCAGGGCGCCCACTCACCCGCAGCTGGTCTCCAGCAGGCTGTCCCCCACCTGCAGGGACGCCATGCCGAAGTCTGCGATCCGGATGTTGTTTTTCTCGTCCAGCAGAAGGTTTTCAGGTTTCAGATCCCTGTGGCTGGAAGGGAGGCGGAGAAGGCTAACGGATCCCTTCCACAAGCCCCGGCCCCCAGCACCCAGCCAATGGCAGCCCGGTCTGGTGACGTTACAGGCAGCCAATCAGAAGTCGCCTGCCTGGCGGTTGGCTGCGGGGCGTGGAATGGACGGGTACCAACGCGTGCTAAAGGGGCAAGCTGCGCGGTCTTCCCCTGCGTGGAGCACCCCCATTCCTTGCTCCCCCCACCCCTGCTCGGGGCCCACGCCAGCAGGGTCCCTCCGTCTGAAGGGCCCCGTTCCCAGGACCCCTGGAAAAGCGGAGGAGGCGGATCGTGTTGCCAGAGGGGTTTCAGGAGGGGAGGGACTGTCGTCCCGCCGGGCACCCCGGGTAGGGGAGTGGGTCGCGTGGGGTCAGCCCGCACCATATGGAGTGGCTGTGGCAGAAGTCCAGCGCGGAGATGATTTGCCGAAAGAACTTCCGGGCCTCTTTGGGGGTCAGCCTCCCCTTCTTGACCAGGTAGTCAAAGAGCTCCCCACCTGACACGTGTTCTAGCACCAGATATCTGCGGAGCGGTGAGCGTCAGGCGGGTGCACAAGTGTGCCCCGCCTACCTCGGACGCCCTCAGCATGAGGGCCCCGCCCGCCCCCTCCTGGCAGGCCCACCCCTAGGGCAGCATCGGCAGGACCCCCCTTTCCCGGGTGCTGAGGGGCAGCTGCTGGGCCGGGTGCAGGGGGTGGGGGAAGACAGGTCGAAAGGTAGAGGGCAGGAAGCTGTCCTGGGGGAGGGTTGGGGTGGGACGCCACACTCCTCTGAGGCTGGAAGCCATCTGTCCAAGTGGAAACTCCCCTGGTGGAGCCCGAGGCGCAGGGGTCTGGGGAGGGGCAGGAGGTGGTCCCGGGACTCACTGAAGCCTGTGGGGCCTCAGGAGCTTGGGCAGGGGCTGCACGGACCCCGTAGGAGTTGCTGGTGAGCCCCCTGGGTGGTGGTCTGGGTGGGCTACAGTGTTTGGGGAGGGCAGGGGAGGGGCAGTGGAGGAGAGGGGAGGGGAGGGGGGCAAGGAACCAGCTGCCTCCAGAGCTGGTCTTGCAGGGTTTCGCGGTGGGGGGACTCATCCCTCCTCCCCGGGGCCTCAGCAGCCCATCTGCAGAGAGGAGGTGGGGGAGGGGCTGCAGACACAGGGCAGAGGTCTCTGGTGGCGTCCTGGTCTGGGCAGAAGGGCCCTGACCTCCGGGCCCTGCCTCCAGGCTGCCGGCTGCCTTGGGACTTGGGGCCCCCCTGGGAAGGGGCTGGCTCCGGCAGCACCCGGGATGACCCCTGCCCACCTTCACCCTAAGCATCCTTTTCCTGTCTCATGGCCTTTTGCCTAGGCTGGACCCCTCCTCGGTCTGTCGTCCTAGGCCCTCTGCTGCCTCCCACCCCCTCCAAGGGGCCTCCTCAGAGCCAAGTGCTCGGCCCGTGTTGCTGGGTGTCCCTCCTCGAAAGTATCTCGACAGAAACAAGGAGGTGACCAGAGTCCTGCGTGTCCTACGTGGAGGTGGGCCAGGCCCACCCCCCCGGCCCCTGCCTGCACCCACTCCCACGGGACACTGCCGGGTGAGCAGCCGCCTGTGTGCGCGCCCCATCAGTGCCCTTGACACGGTGTGAAGGTGGCCAAGCATCTCCAGCCCACCCGTGTCGGACCGGCCTGGGGTGACGGCGTCCCTGCTCCTCACGGTCCCCCCCAGGCAACTGGTCACCCGCCCGGCTGCAGCTGAACACGTACTGGGCTGCTCCTGCCCCTCGACACCTCCTCGCGGCAGCCCTGTCTGCTTGTCTGGTGCAGGAGCAACAAGCCCACCGCGGGGGCTCTGCTGAGACGCGCCCCCGCCCCAGCCGCCCCCGCCCTGCATGCCCAGCAATACCTACAAATATTTTTTGTTCTCGTACACGTCGTGCAGCTTCAGGACGTACGGGTGCTCAATGAGCTTCAGGATGGCAATCTCCCGCTCCACCTGCGGGCGAGGGATGCGGCGTCTGGTGGGGCTCGTCCCCGAGACCCGGCCCACCTGCCCGCAAGGCCGGGAGCCCGGGCTGCTGGGGACACCTGTGTGGGCTGGGGGGGGCAGGCTAGCCGTAGGGGCTGCACCCGGTGCAGGGGGCCGGCCCACATGGCACCGCACACAGCCCCGCGGGGTGCCAGAGCACCGTCACCGCCACCTGCCTCGGTCGCCTGCCCCGCCCCCGCCCCCGCTCGGAGCGGACAAGGGAGACTGGCAGCCGCCCCGAAGGCTGGGCTCCGGGACACAGCCCTGCCGCAGAGAGCCCCCTCACCTTCATCAGCACGGACTCGCTGAGTTTCTCCCGGTTGACAATTTTGACGGCCACCTTCTGGCACGTGACACAGTGAATCCCCAGCTTCACGAGGCCTGGGGGGGGAGAAGCCCATCAGCCCTGCCCGGGCCGCTGCGCCCAGGGCCTCCGGGTCCAGGGTGCTCCTGGGGGCGGCCTTAGCCTCCCCACCCCAGGCCCTGAGTGGGGAGGGCCCCACTCACCCCCAGCTCCAGCCTGTCACTCAGTCTGGCTCCTGTCCCCACCCCTCCCCCACGAAAGGCCTCCAGCTGGGCCCCTGGGGCCACTGTCTGCCCCCCACTGCCTGGTCACAGCCCAGAACAGCTCTGAGTCCCCGCACCCCTGCATCCAGCCCAGAGTTTCCCCCTCAGGCCCGCAGTGGCCCAGATGCCCCCAGCAGGGGAGCCTGGGCCCAGCGCTGCCCCACCCCACAATGTCCCTCCCTCAGCAGGCTCAGTCGCCGCCACTCTGCAGCCCCCACCCATCACCCTCCTTTCAGCCCATGGACCCCTGGACAGAGGTGGCTGGGACCCAGACAGGCCCACAGCTATCCAGGCAGCCACGCCTCGGCCCCTGCATGGGGGGAACACCCAGCTGACCCTGCTCTCCTGGCCACACTGCAAGGACCCACAGCCCCGAGTTGTGTGGGCGCAGCTGGGTGCCTTGCCTGCCCTCTGCTGGGGCGTGCTACTCCCCACCTCTCCCTCAGGCACCCAGCACCCTGCCCGGTGGCCCTCTGCTGGGCCGCCCTGTGGCCTCGGACCTGACACCCTGCGCCTCCCCAGTTTGGGGGCCTGAGCTCTGCCACGTGAGGGCCACCCCTGACCACGTGCCACAGCCTGAGGCCGACTCTCGCTGTCTTGAGGGACTCGAACCACGTCAGGCCCCCTTCTGGGGACACGGGCCCCCACTCTCTCACGTCCGACTCCAGAAGGTGGCCCCACGGTGTTCCTCCTCCCCTGTCGTGGTGACCGGGACACCTTCTCACAGTCCCTGACTGCTTGGGTTCATCTTCCTTTTTATACCGTGGCGGGGGGGGGGGTGTCTTACCAATTTGCAGGAGCACTTGTCCTACGTCTCCCTAAGCGATCACCCACCCCAGCCCCCCTCCAGCCCAGCACCCCCCTCCTCCCGCCACACTTCACCAGGCCTGCTGCTCCAGCAGCCACAGCCCCTGCCTGGACGAGGCCGGGAGGTGAGGCTGTGTCCCCCAGAGGCACAGCAGCCAGGCTCAGAGCGGGAACCCGGCCTGGTGCCCTGAAGCTGCAGCCCCAGGGACAACAGATGCCCAGCAGGGTGAGCCTGGCTCCCGCCTGGGAAGGGCTGCAGGCTCCTGGGGCCTCTCACCAGCGGTGTCTGATCCGCTCAGGAGCCCTGTGGTTCCTGGTTGGGCGGGAGAAGACAGCCACCGCATGCGTCTGTCAGAGCCAGCAGCCTGGACTCCCGCCTCCAGGACCAAGGGGGCTGGCCGGCGCCAACCCACCCCTCCTCGGCCCAGACTCGGAAACAGGCAGGCGCAGCTGGAGTCTGAGGCAGAGGTACCCAACAAGTCCCCAAAACAAGGTCGACGGGCTGAAAGGAGCCAGAGGGCAGCAGTGGCGAGAGGCAAAGGCCACTCCCAGGAGAGGGACGAGGCCCTGCAGGTCCCCAGCACCCAGGACAGGGGCCCGACGTGGTGGGCTCCAGGGAAGAGATTCCAGAAACACCCGCCTGGGGGCCTGAGAAACCCTACAGGGTGGGGCGCCGGGGGTGTGAGTCAGGCAGGTGCCGCTGTTCATTCAGCAAAATGTGGGGAACACTGAGATGTCCCCACACGGCTGGGTTCGGGGGCCAGGGCCGGTCAGCAGCTTCTGGACAGACTAGAAACAGCGGCACCCCAGACGCGCACAGACTGGGACGGAGGAGCTGGCCACAGGGCCCCCGGCCTGCACAGCAACTCTGCACGCAGGCGCTCACGCTCCTGCCACGAGTCCCTGGGGGGCAGTACCGCAGACCCGTGGGGACTGTCCTGCTTCCGGAGGGTGACCTGAGGGGCCTCCTGCCGGCAGGCAGGCACGGCAGCCATCTGCCGGGCAGGACCGGGCTGCCGGGTGTAGTGAGCTGGGCTCCCACAGCCTCCCTGCTTCACAGACAAGGTAGCGTGGCTGCCAGGGCACTGACCGGTGTGTGCCTCCCAGAAAGGCGAGGAGGACGAGGGGACAGCGGATGTGGCGGCCGGTGAGCCCCAGGCTGTGGGGCAGGGCTGCAGCTCCCTCTGAGCTGCTGGGGGTGGGGGTGCCTGTGGCTGGGGCCAGGCGGCCAGGATGCTCGGCCGGGTGTCCCAGAACCCTGGTGGCTCCCTCCCCGACAGACCCCTGCGTGTCCCTGGAAGTCCAGCAGGGCCGTGCCCCTCCTTGCTGAAGCTCCCCTGCCCCTGGGCAGTGGCTCTGCCCCGGATCTCTGCGGGGGTGGGGGTTCCCAGCCTCCTGCCAGTCCAGGAGGGGAGACCTCAGGCACGGGAACGGCACCTGCTGAGGAAGCCCATGGCGGCCCCCATCACCCAGCCCTCCACACGCTCAGGCTGTTATCCAACTGGGGTTCTATCTCTGTCTTTACAGCAAACACGGGTGCTCCTGGGGAGAGGGAGGGACTGAGGCGGTCCAGGTGGGCAGGGGTGAGGGCTCCTGGGGTGCTGGCCACCTGCTTCCCTGCAAGATGGGGCTCAGCCCTCAGGGGGCCTCAGCCCATCTGCAAGAGCAGGAGGACCCTGGGGGGAAGCCTCCCCCAAGGACTGGGGTGAAGTTCCTATGGTTTTGCCCCAAAAAACCCTTTGCGGTTGCTCCTAGCCGATTGCCTGGGCCGGCCCTCGCAGGCGGCCCCCTGGCCACCAGCCCCCAGGGCCCTCCTGGGGTGTCCTGGCAGCCCTGGAACAGGTGGGCGTGGGCCGCCTGTCTGTCTGTCCCGGGAGAGCTCCGTCGGGGGTGGAGCCAGCCTGGTCTTCGCCCACCAGTCTTTCTGCACTCGGACATTCAACCTCCGGTGTCTCCTCCCTGAAGGTTGACCCGTATCCCGAGTTTGGCGCCAGCACAGCGACCTGCGGGGAACTCGGACCCCACCTCCTCACGTCCCAGACGGGCGTGTTGGCAGGTCCTCAGCAATGGGAACACACCCACTGCACCGGGACCTCCAGACACAAACCCGGCGGCCTCTGGGCCGTCCCTGGGACCCGGCCCGCCTGCCTGTGGTGACGGCGCAGGTGCCCCGGGCTCCTCCATGGCCAGCCAAGCACAGGGAGGGCAGCCCTGGGCCGCATCTCACTCAGGCCAGCAGACCCCAGGTGGCGTTCCCTGAGCGCCGCTCCCCGGGGTGTGGGCCCGGCGGGGCACCACGCTGGCCCCGGGGTGGCCTGTTCCGACTCCGACTCCGTTACTCTCAGGACTCGGCACAGCTGCCACTCCTGCCGTTGCCGCCCCCACCCCGCCTTCCTGTGTCCCCGCCAGGCCCCCGTGACTCCCCAGATAGGGGTCCTGGCCTCCACCAGCTGGCCCTGCTTCGGCCCTTTCCCGATCCCTCCACCCTCCCTCCCTCCCCAGCCACAGACCAGCCCTGTCCCTCCTGCCCAGGGTGAGGGTCATGCACTTCGACGGCATGCTGCCAGCTCCTGGCCCAGCGCACCGGGCACCGGGCTCTGTGTCACCTGCTTCTCTGTGACAAACAGCAGCATCCCGAGACTTATGGGGGCAGGGAGCATTGGAGTCCCAGCTCCAAGTCCACTGCTGACCCAGAGGAGGAGCGGGGTGCACTCTCTGCATCCTTCCTGGGTCCGGCCACTGAGGCCAGCAGGGCCGCTCCAGGCGGCCCTGACACCTGGGACAGAGGGTGGACTGTCCCCACCTGCGCCTCTGGGGCTGCGAGCAGAGGTCACGGTGACCCGCTTCCCCGCTGCCTCACAGGCCTCCCCATGGGATGGGGGCTGTGCTGGCGCAGTTCCTGTGGCTGAGCACAGCAGACACAGCTGGCTTCCTGGGGCTGCGGGGCGTCGCCCCTCCTGCCTGGACTCCCCTGGGTGGGGGTGGCAGTGCGCAGCCGGCTCTGGGGAAGATGAGTCAGCAGAGTGGCCAACCTGAGCCAGCACAGCCACTCCGGCCTGGCAGCACCGAGAGGTGCCAGGGGAAGCCCCCCAACCAGGTGGGGCAGGGACAGCACTGCTGCAGTGACGGGGTGAGGGAGCAGGGGACCACAGGGAGGACGCACAGTCCTCTACCCCACCCCACCCCACCCACAGCCTCCTGCTGAGCAGCCTGGGTCCAAGTTCAGGGCCTGCAGGCTGCGCTGGACCATGCTGGACCCAAGCATCCCAGGAGCTGCAGACACAGCCCCACACCCGGGCCGGGCCCCTCGTGCCAGCCCCCGGGTCCTCGTCTGGGCCTTCCTGGGTGGGGGCCTCACTAAAGGGGGGCATGGCGTTCCCCATCAGCAAAGGCCTTGATGGTGCCCGGGGACCCACCAGCCAGGGGCTTCTCCAAGAAGCCGAGCACGCCCCCCAGAAGCTCTCGGAGGCACCGGCTGGGTGGGAGAAGAGGGAGGCCCTGCTCCCCGCGGCGCCTGGCCCTGCAGCCTCCCCACTCCTCCCCCTTTCCTGCCACTCTGTCTCCCTGATGCTGCAGGAAACACTCCGGGACCCCAGGACCCCCGCCTCCTGACCTCGAGGCCCCCGCATACTGAGCCATGGCTGCTCTGCGTGGCTGAAGCCACGTGGCAGAAAGGACGACCTTTCCTCCCTCAGTCGGACAGTGATGGCAGCACAGCGTGCTCTCAGGGTTCCTCGCCCCAGATCTCCACTCGGAGGAGCGCACTGCTGGTCTCCTCGCTGTGAGGGCGCCCCACGGTGGCCGGGAGCCAGCCCTGCCCCACCTCGAACCCAGGAGACCCCTGAGCACAGCTCCCCCACTCAGCGACCCCGGGAACCCTGACCCTCAAGCCACTGGGTTTGGGGTAACCTGTCATTCAGCAACAGACCGGGAACACTCACAGCCCCCTAACTCCCTGGCTGCAGAAGCACACTCAGGACTGGCACCCAGTTCGATGGGCACACGTGGGGGACAGCCAGTCCCACGTTGGGGAAGTGCGGCCTCAGCTGCACCCGCCCAGGGCGGGCAGCCCCGCTGGTCCTGCGAGGGAGCTCCAGCCTCTCCTAAGCCCTGGGGACACTGTGGGACCCACCTGGGCCCCCCAACTGCAAATGGAGTGCAGCCCTCAAAAGATGCGTGCAAGCCCTGGCACCGGGGCTCCATGGAGGCAACCTCATCTGGAAAGAGGGCGCTGGCAGAGCTGAGTTCTGGGGTCGAATGGCACATGGAGCCACCCGTGTTCTTGGGAGAGAAGCTCGGGGAGAAGGGATGCGGGTGCAGGGCCGGCTGCCACACAGCCTCTGGAGGAGCCAGCCCGTAGGCTCCGGCCTCTGGAATGGGCAGGACAAGGCTCGTGTGTCAGTGACCGGGTGTGTCGGTGAACGGGTGTGGGGCGCAGGCCCCTTCAGCTTGCGAGAGCACATCCCGTGAGGACTGCATCGGAGTGCCTGTGTTCAGGGGGCTCCCTGAGACTCAAGCGGCTCCCGAGCCCGCACACATGTGGGAAGCATGTCCAAGGCTCCCACCAGCACATGAGGACTGGCTGGAGATGGGGAGGCTCTCAGGTCTGGAGACGCTGAGGGTGGGGCTTGGGGGAGGGGTGTGGGTCCCACCGCCTCTGTGCCGAAGTGTGGGCCCAGCAGGCGAGGTGTGGGGCTGTAGGCCACTCAGCCAGGAGCCATGGCTGAGCCTGGGACACGGTGGGCTCGGGCCTGGATGGGGCCCCTTGAGCCAGAAATGTCTGCTCAGAACCAGGGCCCCCAGGTATTCTGCACTTGAACGGGGATCCTCACGACAGCCCTGCTCTCCTCCTCAAAGACGTCCAAGCCCAAGGGGTGTGGGCGAAGCCTGCCCAAGCCCAGTCCTGGCTCTTCCCCGGCAGGCGGGCGCAGACACTAACTCCGCCTCTCTTCCCGCTCCTCGGGCTGAGGGAGGCAAGCTCGCGCTGGGCAAGGAGGTGGGGCACGGCCAGTGGCTCAGGGCCGCCAGCGCTCAGTTCCCAGGGCCACCAAGGGGCCAGGCGGCCTGCAGGGCAGGAACCGCTTTCAGCACCGTGGACAGGGCCACCCGCGCGGGACTGAGAGACGGGGGTCGGTCCCGCCCACAGGGCTTAGGGATCGCCGGGGACTCAACAGTGTGTGGGACGCCAGCGTCAGGGTGCCCTCGGACGCCTCCTCCAGCCACACCCCAGCTCCACCCTGGGCTTGAGGCCCTCTGGTCCTGGGGGGTCACGGCAAGGCGACCATCTGTCTGCCCAGGACTCCAGTTCACTCCGCGCAGCTGGAGGCCGATCTGGCGCCCGGAAGCGAGGAGCGCAGGGCGGGTGTTGGGTTCGGGGGCGTAGCAAGCACGCTCACCCCGGGGTCCCCAGGTCCAGTCCGGGCGACGCCCAGGCCCATTGCAAACGCTCTGGGGCTTGCGCGCCTCCGGCCTCCGCTCCCCAGCCCGGCGGACCCCGCGGCTGCGCGCAGCGGGAGCGGGCTGCGGGGAGGTCAAAGCGCCGCTCGTTCCTCCTGGTCAGCGCGCCCCGGAGGCCTTCTACCCGCGCCCGCCGACCTCCTTTCCCGCCGCGCGCCCCGGACGCCAGCTAGTCGTGGGCTGAGCAAGAGCCCCAGTTCTCGCAGGCTCTCCTCCGTTTGGGGGGGGTGCAATGCCCACATCCCACGCCCCACCCTCGCTGCGACGTCCTCACCCGCGCACCCACATTTCCATCGGGGGAGGCCCTGCGCACCGCGGCTGCACGCCCACAGCCCACCACGTGCCAGCCCCTGGTTCACACCCACACCGGCTCCCTGGGGTCAGGAAGGAGACCCTGAGGGAGGGGTGGGGAGCAGCGGGCAGAGGGGCGGAGGCTGGGCACCCCCAGCGCGGCTCCTCTCAATATAGACTCCGTTGCCTGCTTCGTCCACCAGCGCCAGGCAGGGAGGGGGGGGGCGCGTCTCTTGGGAGACAACTGTTCACGCTCTGAAAAGGAATCTCTCAAATTAAATTAATTAAGCCCTGAAATATTTCACTCGCCTTACAGCGCAGGCCGCCCCTGCCGAGCTCCCCGCCCTCCCTGCCCACAGCCCCTGACAGGACAAGGGGGTGCTGCTGCCCCCTCTTCCGGACAGACTGGAGTGCCCCCTGCCCCTAGGGCCCTGATCCAACGAGGAAGAAGTGTGTGTGTGTGTGTGTGTGTGTGTGTGTGTGTGTGTGGCAGGGGCTGGGGCGGGGGACGCATTCTGGCGCTCCTTCCATAGTGCAGGGCTGCTCCGGTGCCCAGGCCCGTTCCCTCTCCCTGGGAGCGTCAGCACTGCAGCCCCAGGATGGGCCACGGCAGGGTGGCTGCGGGCAAGGCCCAGGTGTGGCCCCCCAGGGGTGGGGGTCCCGGTGGCCCGGGGTGCCCGAACCCCCTCTCCCAGCAGACTGGCAGTCTGCAGGCATTCGGACCAGAGCCCCTGAAATTTGGAAGACACCTCCCACCAAAGGCTGCCTCTCGGCTCTGCACCTGGCTGATGGGAAGACGCTGAAGGGAACACACCCATCGGAGCCCCAGGGTTAAGGACCTGAAGGGGGTCGAGGGCGCTGTGGCCCTCCTGGGGACACACCCTCCTCCCAGGGCCGCCCTGGCCGGACTTCCCAAATGGGAGCTGAGAAGAGGCAGGATGCTGGGCCCCTGCTGGACACCTGGGACGTCGAGTGCCGGGTCTGCAGGCTCAGCAGCAGGGGCAGACCCTACGCTCTCCCCACCCCCACTGGTGTGGACGCAGGGGGACAGGAGTACCCTGTGGCTGGGCAGGGCCTGGAGGCGTTTCCCAAGCAGGCCGCTGTGAGGTGGGAGTTCAGAGAGGGAAGCTGGGGAAAAGGGCATCACGAGGACCCTGCCTACCAGGTGACAGAGGAGGCAGAGCATGAAGTTCCGGGCTCAGGAAGGGGCCGGGACAGGTGTGGGGCCTGGACGGAGTCGGGGGGGGGTGCAGTGCCACCACCACACAGACCAGCTCCCTCGAGTTTGCCTCCGGTTGGCCCCACACTCTGGATTTGAAAAGGGAGTCTGGCATGGGAGGGCCAGATCTGAAAGCATCCTGGAAACCTCTGGAAGGCGGGCAGGCAGGGGCAGGTGACGGGGAACAGGGGGCCCTAGAGAGGCTGGTGTTAGCATCAGGCCTGAGGACGGGGCTGCAAACACAGCGGGGCCCTGAGGGTGTGGGACCAGGGTAGGGCTCCCCTCTCTCCATGCCAGGACCCCGGACAGCCAGCGTCCGGCATGGCAGGGCCAGGAGGCGGCTGTGAGCCAGCCCTCGTGGTTCTGTGGTGTGAAGGGGTGTGAGAAACGGTGTCCAGGATGGGAGATGGGCACCCAGCCCCCCGGGAGGGGCCCACTCTCCACGGGGCTCCTCCAGTGGGAGGGGCATGCTCACCACCTAGCCCCCAGGTGGCCAGGTGCGGCTGTCAAGGCAGCCCTGCTCACACCCTGTGACCGAAGGTGGCCCCGGTCCTCTGCCCAGTGGCAGCACAGGCTGCTGGCCAGGGCCTCAGTCTCCCCAGCTGAGCTCACCTCAGGGGACCACATCCTCTCCCCGTCCCTCCACCACCAGTGTCCCCAAAGATGGCATGAGGGGCTGATGGCAGGGCACAGCAGGTCCCACAGACCCCAGGCCCCCACCAGCTCTGCCTGGAAAGGCATCAACCTGGGGACACAAGGGTGCCAACACAGGGCCGAGCCACAGCCCACAGGCCCTGATGCCCCATGCCCCTCCTGACCAGGGGGACCCACCTGCTGGGTTGGGGGCAGATGTCAACACACCTGGGGTGAGGGAGAGTGAGGAGAGGGGTGCAGCTGGAGGGAGGACTTCCTAGAACGGGACCCAGGCCCCCTGGGGTGGGGGCGACTCTGCCACACCAAGGCATCAAGGGGAAACCCTGGCCTGGGACAGTGACTCCGGAGGGCCCCTCACAAGGGGCTGCAGGGGAGGGGGTGGGGCAGGGGAGGGGGTGGGGCAGAGCAGGGTTCCCTGCGCTGAGAAGAGCCGTGGGTCCAGGCACACACCCTGGGGAGTAGGGCTGCCTTTGGGGGTCCCGAGGAAGCCTCAGCGAGCCACAACGCTAGGGGCTGCAGGGGAGGGGGCATTGCCAGAGGCTCCCAGGGGTGTGCTGGGGTGCTGGGGCCAGCACTGTGACCGGCCGGGCCCACGTGGGGGCCGTGCGATGCCACAGAGAAACCAGCCCCAGCGCCCGGGCCTCCCCAACAGGCCGGGCAGGCGCCCCTCCTGGGCCAGGCTCAGCAAGACCAACTGATCCTGCCCCCCAGCCTCACCAGCCTCCCCAGGAGTCAGACCAGAGCACCGGTCCCTGCAGAGGCCGGGCAGGCGGCCAGCGGCCTTTGCACCCAGGGGTGGGAGGTGTCAGGCCAAGGACACAGCTTAGGTGCAAGCACCTTGCCCGGCAGCCTTGTAGCTAGGCCACACCTGGCGCCGGAGAACCTGCACGGGCTGGGCGCACGAGAGGGGGTGTCTCACTGGACTCTCGTGCATACACGCGGAGTCACGCCCTCACACTCGGGCCAGTCACACCCTCCTGGGCAGGTACAAATGCAGGCCTGGGAGCAGGGCTGGTGTGGGGGAGAGAGGGAGCTGGGGTACAGGGGAGGGTTCAGGCCCCATGCGAGCCGGCGGCCATCCTGGGGGGGCGGAGTGCTCCCCTCCCCACCCACTGGGCCCTGCCTGGGTGGCAGTGGGTGCTGGAGGTCCGGCTGGGGTTGGCTGGGGGCAGTGCTCGCTGTGGGAAGGCCTGGGCCCTGGGGTGGGCGCCCCTGTGGTCAGTCAGTGTGCCCCAGCCAGGCCTTCTCCCCGACTTGGGGAATGTGGCAGAGCCATGGCCACGGCCCAGCTGCAGCCCCCCATTCTGCCCACGGACTCAGGCCACTGGGGTGACCGGGTGGGGGCGAAGGCCTCTTTCCAGTCTGCCCTCTGGCCCGGGAGCCAGGGGACGGGAAGCGGGTAAGGAGGGGGTGGGTGGGCTGCCGTGGGAGCTGGGACAAGTTTGCGTCTAAAACCGGCCCTGCAGAGTCACGGGGCCCCTCTGGGGGCCCTGGGGGAGGAGGCTGCTCAGCCTGGAGGCCAGCACCCCCAGCCCCATCCCTGAAGGATCCCCAGCTGGTCTCTAAGGCCCCAGCCGCCTCATACAAAGCCCTCCCCCTCCTCTCTCCTGCCAAACCGCCATCTGTTGCCATGGCAACGGAGCCACGGAGACAGGCGGCCCTGGGAGCTCTCCTCACTCCCTCCTTCCCCGCTCCTTCAGCCGGGCTGGGGCTCGGGGCCCGGGCTCCGGAGCAGGCGGCTGGCGCACCCCCTGTGGGTCTGGGAGCCCCCAGCCCAGCCTCGCTGACACTGCTTCCTGACCGGGAGGCCAGGCAAAGCCCTCCCAGGGCCTCGGCCTCCAGAGTCCTGTCCTCGGTCCCCCCACGGTGCCAGCCTGTCCTGCAAATGGCTGGTGGCCGCCGACCCGCCTCCCCTGCTGCCATCCACCAAGCAGCAGCCCTAGGCGCCGGCCACCGCCCTGTCCCCCCTGAGGCCAGCTCCCGGGGAAATGGACAGCCTGGCCACTGGAAGGGTGGCGACCAGCAGGTGGTCGCGCCTGCACCTGCACCCGCTGCTCCGGGAATGAACAGACCGCAGGGTGGGACAGGAGCCCCCGGGGGACAAAAACGCGCAGCCCCAACCGCGTCACCAGCCCCGTCTAGCACATCACCAAGGTCACAGTGCAGCTCTCCCGCCTCCGCGGGTCCGACCCCCGGGTGCCCCTTGGGCAGCGAGGCCCCGGGCCCAGAGCGGTTCGGCGACCCGCTGGGAGACGCCCCGTGCCGCAGCAGCAGACCCAGGTGACAGGCCCGAGCTCACGGGTTGCCTCCTCCTTTTGTGTTCTGGGCCCTGAACCCGCTGCTCCAGCAGCCCCGCCCTCCAGCTGCTCCCCCCACTCCACAAGGTCGGGACACTCGGACTCCAGGGAGCAGGGGCGGCCTCCACCTGGGCGTGCACCCGAGACCCCACGCGGCCCGCAGGACGGTGATGGCCTGCCCAGCCCCGGGCGCGTTCACGCCCCCGTGCCCCTCTCCGCCCAGTCCTCTGGGCCCGCACAGAAGCACCGCCCCCGCCCCGCGCACCGGCAGCCGCACGCTGACTCAGAGCTGCCCAGGTCCCCAGGGAGCGGCGGGCGGGTGAGCCGGAGACCGACCCTCGGTGGGAAGAGGCTCTGACGTAGAAACCCGCCCACGCTCAGCGGTCCTTTCTCAAAGGAGGGGTGGGGGAACACGTGCAGACGCCCCGCCCACAGGCGCTGCAGCCGCTGCCCGCCCGCGCAGGGCAGCCTCAGAGGACCCAGGCTTGGACGCCTGCAGGTATTCCTCGCCCCCCCAACGCCCCCCCCCCGCCGCGAGGCCGGCCCTCCAGGCCCAGCACGTGGCCTAGGAGTGGGAGCGGGGCCAGTGGGGCTCGAGGCAGAGATGGGGGGACCACAGGAGCAAGCCTCTCTTCCTACCCGGGGGCCCCAAAGTCCCAAGCAACCTCCCCTATGGGTCCAGGGGGCTCAAAACCCCCCAGAAACCACGTCCACCCAGTTTCTTCTGAGGGTTCCTTCTGTGGTCCTGGGCTCGGTCTCACAGACGGGCCGAGGGGGTGCAGGCCCGGGGAGGGGGAGGAGGGCCTGGCAAAGGCCATCCAGGCCCCCCACCCTGGGGGGACACCAGCAGGGAGGGGGCGGGGACTCCCTCTCCCCAGCCAAGTAGGGTCTCCCAGCCTCCGCTGCTCCATGGTTGCCATGGCAACCGCAGAGGCTCAGGAGACCCAGGGGGTGTATGGTGAAAGGGGGTACCCCTTTCTCTCCCTCCCCACACCACGCCACTTCCTCCTATGCCAGCACCGACTCCTAAAGACCAGGAGCCCCTACCCAGGCCCACGCACCCTCCTCACCCTATGGTGGTCCCCACTGTGTCCCCACCTCCAGGCAGGGACTGCCCCAGACATGGCAGGACCCACCCCCCAACCCTCTTGGCCAGGGGAAGCCCACCGGCCAGGCCAGGGTTCCGGAGGGGTGCTCATTCGCTGGGCCTTCAGCCCTGCAGGCTCAGGGCACATGCCCCCGATGCCTGGCACCCACCCTGAGGGCCGGGCCCACCACTCTGCCAGCCACCCTCAGCCCAGGGGGGCCCCACCGCCTTATTGGGACACAAGGGCCAGGAGCCCAGCAGTTTTGGGGGCGCCCCCCTTGGGCCGACCTTTCCCAGAACGTCCCCACTTCCCGCTTCTTGCTGGAGGAGGGGCCACACCGCTAGTCCCTGGGGGCCCGTGACCACATTAGAGGTTTATTAACTGGCTTTTCAATTCAATACTGTAAAATTAGACCAGTGAAATATTTTGATTGAATCCAGGAACTACTCAGTAATTCAATCTGGTAAATTGTCTTTTTTTTTTCAGCTGGTGCCCTAGTTTCCGAGGCCTCCGGACTGGGGGCGGGTGCTGGTGGCCGGCCAAGCCCTGGAGGCCGGGAGTGAGAAGGTGGGTGGCCAGCGCAGGGGCTGCTGTGACAGGAAAGCCGTGGGGTGTATGCCGGGAGGCTGGGCTCTGGGGGCAGGGTCCGGGCTGCGGTGTGAAGGCCTTGGGGCGGTCAGGAGGCAGGGCCGGCAGCTGTCCACCCCCAGGCTGTGTGGGGGCGAGGGGTGGGCGGGCAGTGCAGGGACAGACCGGTGGTGTGCAGCGGAGCGACCTAGCATCAGTGACCAGGGTCTGGCTGGGGAGTGCAAGAGTCCCAGGCAGAGGTGGCCGGCCTGTGGTCCAGGCCCCACCTGCCCGGCCAAGCTCTGACCCCGCTGTGCCCCATGGATGGTGGGACGACGAAGGGGTGGTCGCGGTGATGAGGGCGGAAGTGCCCCCTGGGAAGCCAGAGGGGTCTCCGCCTCTCACCGCACACACAGACAGACAGACAGACCCCAACACAGTTGCTGCCACCTCCCCAGTGGGCAGCTGCAACCCCAATGACTCCACACACACTTCCTGGGCGCGGGGGGACCTTGGGCACCGAGCCAGGCCAAGCCTCGCTGTCAAAGCCAGGTGTGGCCCCACTTCCCAGAAGCCTCAGTGCCTCCCACCCCTGCCCCCAACGTGGGTTTCCTCGAGGACCGCTCCGAAAACGGTGTCTCTGGAGGGGCTGCTCTGCTTGGTCCAATTTGGATTTAGCTTTTAAGAAAAAAAAACAAAACGATCCACGTTTAAAAACCTCTCTGCTGACGCAGATTCCTCAACCACCGGGACGGCCCCAGGTCCCACCCTGCCGGCCCCGTGGCCAGTCCCAGCCACTCCCGGGTCATGGTGAGGGGTGGGAGCTGGGGACACGAGCCACAGCCTCTGCCGCTCCTCCCCAGAAACCAGCCCTCGGTTTCCTCCTGGTGTCACGGCACAGGCACGCTGACCCAGTTCCGGAGCGCCTGACCCAGGAGTGGGGCTGCGGTGCATTCGAGGCAGGGTGGCCGGGCTCAGGAGCCCCACCGGTGCTGGCGTGAGACAGACCCCAAGGCACTGGGGCCCGACAGGCAGCGTGTCCGCGGTTCTCCGAGGCCCAGGCGCCCAGGACAGGGCTTGGTGGCGCACCTCGGCCCCAGGCTGCCCCCTGGGGGTGAACCTGGACCCTGATCGGGTCCCTCAGAGGGACCTGCTCCCCGGACAGCCAGATGGACAGAGGCCCTGCCTGCAGTGCCTGTGGGAAGGGGGGAAGGGGGACGGGGACGAGCCCCATCCCCGCTCAGCTGGGCCTGAGCGATGTAATCCCAACTCAAGGCAAGAATAGAACCTGCTTAGTGGGCAGTGGGCAGCTTGCTGGAAGGACAGAGAGAGAGGAGAGAGGCAGACACCGCCTGCCCACCCTGGTGGGTGCTCATCCTCCTGGCCAGTCCACCGGGAGTGCCTCAGACTGGCCTCCCCTGCCCCGACCCCCAACCCCAATGTGGAGCTGCCCATGGTTTCGGGGCTCGGGAGGGACTGCCGCCTCAGCCACCTCTTTCCCTCCCAGGGGAGCTGGTACTCAAGCAGGTGGAGGGTGGACTCGGGGGAGGGTGGGATGCTCTCCAGGACAACAGCATGCCCCTCCCCCCATGTGCCAGCTACACACCGACACACAACCTCGGGCTGCAGCTCCCAGACCCACAGGCCTCTGCTGGGCTCCCCAGGGCCACTGTCCCAACCTCCTGACCCCAAGCCCGGAGCCTCCTCCCTGCCCGCAGCACCTGCCACCCGGAGGCCAGGCAGCAAGACCCTTGGGACCCTGCACACCTGCGTTCTGCCTGCAAGCCCATGGGCCCATCCCAGCACTGGCCCATGGGCACAGGCCTGGCTTATGAAGTCCCACATCCAAAGGCCACCAGGAGGCTGCCTGTTCTAAGGCCACCCTCACCAGAAAACCACCGTCATCCTGCCGGCACAGGGCCCAGGCTCCTGCTCCGCCCACCCCCATGACAGCCCCCACGCCCTGCCCTGGGCACCCCGCCCCCAGCACACGGCCGACACCTGCTCTGCACCTGCCCAAGCAGACGACCCTCCCTGCATGCCCAACCTGTGTCTGGGGCTGCCAGCCCATCAGGCAGAGGCCACGGGCAACCCAAAGGAGAGGTGCCCCCATGGGGGTTGGTGCTGGTCTGCAGCCCCCAGGCACAGCTGCAGTGGTGGACCCCCGAGGCCCAGCAAGGAGCCACAGATACCCCAGGACAGTGTGTAGGGACAAGCGTGCAGCCCCGGCTGCTCTCAGAGGTCCAGCTGCCTGCTGGGCTCCTACAGAGCTGGCTGAGGAGCCAGTCACGCCATCGCCAGACAGTCCCTCAGCAGAGAGGCCCGCCGGCCTGCCGCCGGGTCAGGTGGGTCCCGCGGCCACTGTCCTCCCCAAGGCCTACCAAGGGGGCCCCTGCAGTGAATGTGGGGTGGTGGCCAGAGCCCCATGCCCCACAGGACAGTCAGGGACCCGCCCCGGCTGCCCTGGGTCTCTCTGCCCAGGGAGGACGGTCCCCCAGCAGAGCCCAGAGAGATGGTGGCAGCACCGAGACAGCTGCTGATCAGGCCGGAGTCAGTGCTGAGCCCTGCATGAGCCACCTGGGCCCAGTGGGACTGTCACCTGCAGGCCACCTGACAGTGGTGACAGGGTGCTGTGCTCTTTGGATAGAGGGGCAGGGAGTGAGACTGTGAGGTGAAGGGCCGGCCCCTCAGCCCCTGCCAGGCCCAGGCTGTCCCTGGCACCCCAGGGCCTGGCCCAGACATGGCTTCAGCCTGAGTCCCCTGCTGTTCACCTGCCCCCTAGCTGGCTCCCAATGGGGACAGCACCAGTGTCACCCAATGGAAAGGTGGTCCCCACTGTGACTCAAGAACTGGGGATGGTGTGAGCTGGGGCAGGGACTGGCCACACCCCTGGTCTCTGGGTGTGGGGACCACCACTACCAACCCCCAAGTGACCCATCTGGGCCCAATGTCCCCCCTCAGTCACCAGGGTAGGGACTCTGGGGGGCGGCCGCCTCCAGAAGGGGGCAGTGGAGCAGGGGTCTGAGCACCCCACAGGCAGAGGGGTGGGGAGGCAGCACAGACATGGGTTTGTCCCTGAATCTGGGGGCATCACCAGGGATGCCCCTGCCACGCCACCAAGCCCACAGTGCCCACCTCCCCAGGCCCACAGCCCTGGTCTGCACACACAGCACCTGCCGGGGGGGGTCCCTGCCTGCCTCACCCCTCAGGTAGCTACAGACCTTCTGGGATTTGAGGTTGAGGGGCAGCAGCCTCCCATCTGAGACAAGTGCTGCACCTTGGTGATAAGCCGGCCCTAAACCCTTGCTGCCAGCTGCACACCCTCCCCCACCCACGGCCTCCGGCCTTCAGCAGGAGACCCCCCCAGCCCGGCACAGGCCAGATGGTACTTCAGGGTGGGAGGGCCGGGTGGGGTGGGGCCCAGGGGCCCGACTCCCTGAGTCCAGGCGCATTTCCCTCCAGTGCCCCACAGCCCAGCCCACAGCTGGTCACCCCCCCGGACACCCCATGGCCATCCCTAGACATCCCCGTGTCCTGTGGAAACTCCTGCTTTGTGTCCACCTCAAACCAAAGACCCCACGACAAGGGGTCTCGCCGGAGTGAGCCAGGGCACCCAGGCCACCCTGGGGTGTGCCTGCCCTCTTCAGGGCGCCGCCACAGTGCGGAGTGCTGGCCGGCAATCAAGGCTTCCTGGGTGGCCCCATGCCCCAGGAAGTCTGCAGCAGACCCCGGAGAACTGGCCACCGGTTTCTCTGGTGGGGACACGGAGGGGTGGGGCCTCAGCACATTCAGCACCTCATCAGCGCAGAACCAGATCCCCAGGTGGGGGACAGGTGCAGGGACTGGCCACAGGTGTGCCCGCCTGCTGCTGGGAGGCGGAGCACCAGGGGAGCCACAGAGTTCAGCACTGGACAGCTCCCACCCACAGCCCAGGCCTTCCAGGGAGAGGCTTGCTCCCAGTCCAAAAGTTCACCCAGCCCCGCCGCCACCACAGGCCCCTGGGGGGTGCAGCAGAGATGGGGCCACCACCTGGGGGCCCACACTGCTCTCCTCCGACCTGGGAAGGAGGCCCGGGCTGCAGGCTGCCCATGTGGGCCGGCGAGGGGCAGGGAGAGCAGGGCCGGGCAGCCCTGTGAGCAGGGGGGTGGTGGACCTGCAGGTTGGCAGGGCCTTGGCCGACGGCCCGTGGTGGTGGTGGGGGGGGCCTCTGTGCCCAGCCTGAGCCCCGAGCTCAGGTCCTAGCATCAGCAGCTCCCATGTGATGACGGGTGTAGAGGCCACGGCCCAGGCATGTCAGCAGAAGGGCTGCGCAAGGACAGAGCTGATGGTGGGGGCGGGGGTAGGGGGAGTGGGCAGGGCCTCGGGCACCTGCCTGAGCTCTGACCACCTCACACTCTGTCCTGTGCAGAGAGGGAGACAGGCAGTCCAAGTCCCCCAGGGGTCAGGAGTCGGGGGTCAGGGGTCGGGAACGAGGAGCGGGGCAGGTCACGTTCTGTCCACGCAGGGTTCTGCCAGCACCTGCCTCACATGGGCCCAGGAGCAGAGCCTCAGGCCTGCCTGACCCGAGACCCAGATGCCCCGGGAGGCCCTCTGTGTGCTGTGAGCCCCTCTGTGAGCGGCTGCGGGAGGGCCCGCAGGCACTCGGGCTCCCAGAAACCGCCAGCGACGGTTAAAACCCAGCGTCTGGCCGGCCTTCTGAGGGTTTCGGAAATTGTGGCCACCTCTCGGGACAGTGACGAGGGTGCTGTGCTATTTAAGTTTCTCTTTCAGAAGCAGTACAGCTGAATGCACCCGGGACTGCGGGGGTGGGGCGTGAAGCGAACTGGGGGCATTGTCCTGGGGCTAGGGTGGGCTCGCGGCCCGGGCCCCCTCCCGGCGTCTGAAAATGCTGAGTGCAAAGGCACCCCGACACTGAGCCCAGGACCACCCGACTGCAGCCCTAGAAGCCAGCGCAGGACCCCACCTGGGGGCCCCCCAGGGCAGACGGCAGCAGTTGGGGAGGTTAGCCCTGCAGGGCCCCAGGCAGAGGAGGGCCACGTCCCAAGCGCCGTGGCCCCCGGCAGCAGAGGGAGGGGACAGGGGAGCCCCTCACCCACCCGGGCCTTCGGGTGGGGTCGCCGCCTGTCTGAGGCTCTGACCGTGGTCCCCTCGCCCTCAGGGCTCCTGGGCAGGCACAGCTGGCCCCGCTGTGCCACAGTGGCTGTCCCTGCTCACAGGCCCAAAAGTAAGAGCTCCCCAAAAGTCCCACGGAGGGGACGATGCCCAACACAGCCAGTACTCATCTGGACTGCTGCCTCCGCGCCGCAGCTCTGCCCAGCCGGAGACTGCTGCAGCACCGAGGGTGACACAGGACTCGGCCCCTGCTCGGCCTGAGAGAGCACTTCCCCCGCCCATTGTCACATGGAGCCCGAACGAGGAGGCTGGGGCGAGGAGACACGTGACTCTCCCGCAGTGGAGTCTGGGCCTGGCACCCAGCGCCCCGAGGGGCTGCCTCCGGGGCCCCGCACGGGCTGACCCAGAGGCCGAGGTCACCGTGCTCTGCGCCTTTGTGCTGACTCTTGGGGGCGGGCAAGCTCCAGTCTGGGGGGGTCGTCCTGCCACGCTCCCTCCTAGGGACGGGGGCTGGCCTCCCAGCGTCCCCCACCCTGGCCTCATGGCCCTTGCTCCAAGCCGAAGCCAGTCCGGGGGACAGATGTCAGGCTCCCAGGCAGCCACCCGCGGCGCGCAGGGCCCACCAGGCGCTGCCTCTGCAGCTGCTCCCACCCGGCCTTCGGCAGAGCCAGCGGCTGCCCTGTGGTTCTGCAGCGAGCCAGGGATGCCGGCCAAACCACATGCATGGACGCCACATTCCTCGCTCGGCAGCCTTGCTGCCCCCGCAAAACGCCCACAGGGCTGAGACGAGACGGCCGCCTGAGGTGTCCCGGCTCCGGCTCCATCGCCTTGCTGCGCAGGCCACTCTGGCTGCCTCCCACCTCTGCCCCCAGGACCCTCCAGCCTGGCCCCCCAGGACCTTCCGGCCCAGCTTGAGCCCAAAGTGGGGGGCAGTGGTGTTAGCGCCCTGGGCACCTCAGGGTCCCCCATCACCCCAGACTCCGTCCCAGAACCACAGGCCTGGAATGTCCCATCCATCCTGGCTGGGCCCGCAGGCAGGGCCGGCGAGAACCCGTCGTCGGGGGCGGCTGGCTCTGGCAGAGGACGCGGCAGCCCGCTGGTTCTTGCGAGCAGGCCCCCCAGCCAGGGTGCCTGCCCACCTGTGCGCCCCCAGAAATGCACCCAAAGGTGCTGTCACCCAGAGCACAAGGACACCGAGGCCCAGCACAGCCTCCCGGGCTTCCGGGGATGAGACGAACGCTCGGGAAAAGGCCCAAGGAAGAAAAGGGCCCTTCTCCTGGCGGCTCTCACGGGTGGCGGGGTGGGGGACTCCCAGCTGCTGGCTCGGAACACAGCTCCCTCAGAGGCCGCAGAACAAGGCCGGAGCCGCCTCGAGGAGCCCGGCCCACACAATCCCTGCTTTGTCCCCTCGGCCCCCGCCCAGCCCAGCCTCCATCTTGTCCAGAGTCCGAGGCAGCTGGCCAGCAGCACCCCTAGGGCAAGGCCTCAGGCAGCTCAGCCATGCCTGGCCGGGACCCGGCACTTCGGTCCAGGCTCACAGAGGTCCGGCCTGGGCCTGCCACCTGGTGTTGGACACTTCGGCCACCCACGGGTGATGGTGGAGCTGACTGGACACAGCACCATGGAGGGTTACTGGAGCTTCCATCCACGACAGCTGACCTTCCACACACAGGACTTCCTGCAGAGACCCAGGCAGCACAGCAACCCCTGAACCCAGAGCAGCTGGGGTCCCTCCCTCTCCTGAGACCCAGGTGCGTCCTGACAGGTGCCAGCTGCTGTCCTCCCATCAGACCCCAAGCACAACAGATGTGCCAACACCGTCCCCAGCCCCCCGGCCCCGCAGATGCTGTAGGGCACCCAGCTCCTGAGGGAGCCTGAGGCTCAGAGCCCCTGGGTGGCCAGCAGGCAGTCCCCGTGCTGTGCCCCCAGAGCAGGACGCAGAGCCGCCCAGATGCTCCTAGGTGCCCACGAGGGGCCCTGGCCCAGTGGCTGCAGAAACGGACCCTGAGGAGCACTCGGGGCCACAGGTGGAAGCAAGTCCATTCTCGGCCGCAAGGGCCTCCACTCCACTCCCTCACCGGTGGCCAGGGTCCTGGCAAGTGCGGCGTCATCCCTTCTAGGAGGCCTCGGGGGCACTGTCCACCTGAGAGCAGGACCAGCACAAGGGCCCTGGGGCCCGGAAACTCCAGGCACAGCCCCACTGCGGAGCACACGGTGACCGGCCACCTCCTCTCTCGGTGCCGCCACCAGCTGAGGTGTAGCCGGGCACTCCCAGGTCCCCACAGAAGCCAGTTCTGTGTCCAGGGTCCCCTCCAAACTGAGCTCGGAGGTGCCACATGTGCTTCTGGAGAGCGCTAGCTGCGGACCCTCCCGTCCCCCCAGACGCGGGGGGCGCAGCCAGCTGGAGCCGGGTGGGCTGCCCCACAGGCAGGGCAGACAGCAGTCACCCCACAGACAGACACTGTGGGGGACAAACAGGGGAACAGTGAGCCAGAGGAAGACGTGCCCAGAGGGGAAGGTGCCTGAGTTCCATGACCAGGAGCGCGCCTGGGTGGGCGCTGGTGAGGCGTCGGTGTGGACAGCAGGGGACCCTGGCGCCCCCCTCCCGAGAAAGGGCCCTCACAAGCCCCACCACTCCTTGAGGGGCCGGTCAGGGAGCCAGCACTGGAGGCCCCAGTCCACACACGACCCCCGCCAGGCCCAGCCCTCCAGCCACCACCCAGGAAGGGGTGGGGCCTGGAGTGTGGGAGTGGAGGCCCCAGCAGGTCCGGGGCGGCTGCCTGTGCAGCGGCATCAACCCCTGGAGCCCCGGAACCTGCTGCACCCAGGCTGTCCTCGGGAGCTCAGGGCCATGGCCGGGAAAGCGAGGGTCCGATCTGGCCCTGTGGGTGCACGTGCAGCCGGGGGCACCTGCTCGGGAAAGTTCCAGACATGACTCCGAGCCCCGGGTCCACGGCAGGGCAGAGGCTGCGCCACAGACAACCGCAGAGGGGCCTCCGGGCAACTCCTGTGTCCTGCTGCCGGTGGGGGGGCCCTGGTGATTCCTGGGGGGACCCACAGCCAGGGCCACCCGGGGCAGCCCGTCCGGCAAAGGGCAGGTCCCTCCTTGGCAATGCTGCTGCCACTGCCCGCTCTGCCTGCTGGGCCTTTCCCAGGACACACGTCCCTGCAGAGCTAGTCCCTCCGCCAGGGGGGAGGCAGGTGGGCCCTGTGACCCCTCACAGGTGCCCAGAGCCACAGCGGGCAGGGGCTACTCTGGGCCCTGGGTCCTAGGGCTCGCCTACAGCCACCTCTCCCATCCCTGCCCACAGCATACTGCCCATCCTTCAAGGCAGGAACCCCTCACCCGGGATCCACAAGGACAGTCCACCCCGAGTTGGCTGGGGTGCCAGGGGACACTACATGGGCCTTTCCCACCACCGTGCGGGGGTCGAGGAGAGAGACGGGGCCCCCACTGCCTCCCTCCTCAAGCTGGGTGGCAACACTCTGGGCACAGGGCTCTCAGGCCATGCCTGTGCACCAGTGCCTGGTGCTGCCGGCTGAGGAGCTGCTGTGCTTGACCAGGTGCGGTGACCGAGCCGGTTTCCCGGCCTGGCCAGAGGGCTCGACGGACTGAGGCCGGCCAGATGCACTGACCGGCGGGCTTGGCGCTCACGTGGCAACGACCAGGGGACTGCCTGTGGAGGTGACTATCAGACTCGACAGGCAGGCACCCATGGCCGGCGTCCGCAGGCCCACTCCCCTGCTCCGTCCACCCTGCCCCGAGTCTAGCCCACACAGGGAAGCCGGCTCCTCCTTCTGGCCTCAGGCCCCGGGCACGCCAGCAGGCTCCTGGGCCTGCCCCACCTCAACCCCACTGGACACGTCCCTTCTCTCTGCAGCCTCTGCCTCCCCATCCAGCTCCAGGCCCCGGTCACCCCAGGGCCTGCCAACTCTCCCCCCAGGTGACCTGTCACTGCCTCTCTCACCTGTCCTGTCTTCCAGGCTTCTCCCACCCCAGGACTCCTCTCCAGCCTGCCTGCTACCAGCGCCCCACATTATTTCTGCCAAAGGTCCCTGAGAACACGGAAGGAGACATCCCAGGACCCCTGGGCCCACCTGCCGGCCAGGGGGTCCAGCCAGGTGAGCGTCAGGGAGGCCCCCTCGCTCCCATCCCCCCTCTTTTGCTCCCCACCTTCCCTGTTGCCCTCCCAGCAGAGGGGGCCCCAAGGGTGGGCTGCACCACGTCCTGAGGGCCCCTGGCTCCCAGAACAGCTCCCTCAGCCACCAGCCCTGCCTCCGTTTCCTGGGACAGGGGGACGACACCTCACAGTGTGGGGCCCTCTGGGACGCCTCCCACCCCCTGCTCTGGCTGAAGAAGCCTCTCCCAGAGGAGGCGGAAGCCAGGCAGGGCCTCGGCAGTGGACTGCTCGCTGCACAGGGACACCAGCCCCGTCAGGCCCCGAAGTCCCTTCTCTCCACCAGAAACCCCGACTCAGGGAGGCCTCCACGGGGCTGCCTGCCGAGGCCAGGGCAGGCTGTCCAGGGCGGCTGGGCGGAGGAGATGGGGGCCGAAAGCAGATGACTCTGGGACCACAGCACAACCCCGGTGTGGGCAGCAGAGCCCCTCGCTGGGCCGGCAGCCCACAAGCCGAGCTAACATACAATAGCACCTCGAAGAATGCATCCACTGCTCTGCCTGCACCTGTACTGGGCACCGGGCAGCGTCCCCCACCCCTTGTTGCAGGCCTGAAAGGCAGCATTTGGGGCCGTGCCGTGGGCCCACCTTCCAACTGGACCTGGCTTCAAACGGAATGGCTGAGAGGTCCAGCTGCCCCATGCTGCCCCCACCACCCACAGCTCCCAGGGGGCCACAGCTTCCGCTTCCTAGGACTCGGGTGAGTGCAGAACCGAGAGGACTGAGGTGACCACGGCCTCAACATGGGAGGGCTGGGCTGGGCGGCAGGAGCCCCCACTCTGGCCCAATAGCAGGGGAAGCGGCTCACGGGGAGTGCGGCTGCCTCGGCTGTTGGGGGGCTCCTGGCCACAGCCTGGCCCCCCAATTAGGCCAGACATTTACTTCCAGGTGAAAGGGCAGGCTGGGGAGTCCGCACGCTCTTGGCACTCGGTGCCGGGGACCAGCCAGCCAGCCGAGTGGCCAGGCCAGGTGCTCGCAACCGCAGGGGCCCCAGCCCACCCACTAGAGGACCCTTCCACCCAAGGGGCTGAGCATCTTCCTGGGAGCGGGCGCCCCAGCCACGAGCGAGGCTGCAAGGGACTCGGGCCTGGCAGACCCCCACCCTGCGGGCTCCGAGGGCCCCCAGAGCCGCTTCCCGAGCAGCACAGGGCGGGTGTTGTTGGCACACACGCACAGCACCCCCTTCTGTGTTCATTACTGTTAATTACAGTGGAGGCCTCTGGTAATTAACTGCGCGACAGCGTGACTCCAAGAGGAGCGCGGGACGGGGCTGCCCACGGAGGCCGGCGCACACCCGAGAGTAATCCGTCCCTGTCACCACTCACTCGCCGACGTTTCCTCATAACCTCTTATCGGCACGATAATTAGGTTATTTCGCTGCCTCCCGCATTTTGCTGCCCCGGGCCCCTCCCCCACCGAGGATTTCTCCAGCCGCAGCTGTCCCTCCCAGGAAACGTGCGGCGTCTGAACTCTTGAGCAACCCAGCTGTCTGCGCCACCTCCTCCTCGAACCCAGACCGGGCCAGCCATGCCCACTCCCTAAGGCACGGCCCGAACGGCCAGGGGCCCCTCAGTGCTTCCGAGGTTGGCACAGGGGGCTGTCCACGAGCCTCCCGCTCTCTGCTTGCATCACAGCCACAGCCGCCTCGGAGTGCCGGACCTGGCCCACTTTCCTTCCAAACACCACCTTCCGGCTCCACCTCCCTGCCACCCTGGGGGGCTCTGGTAAGGTCTGTGGCCCCCCGCTAGCACAGCCGCCTCCCAGACCCCCATCCTGCACCCTCCTCCCTTCCTCCACTCCCCTGCCTGTCTTAGGTCTGAGGGACGGCCCAGAGACCTCTGCCAGCTGGACCTCTGGGCACAGGCAAGGCCCATCCCCACAGAAGAAAGAAAATGGCTGAGCCCAGCCTCCCACCAAGCGGCTCTGTGGACTCGGGCGGAGGAGGGGGCTGGCTGCCTGGCTGGGACCTAGGCTGATCACCGAAAGAGCAAGAACAAGCCAGGAAGCCCCCTCCTCCCTCCCGTGGGCCTGGGGTCTGCTCCACCATAGTCTGCGAGGACCCACGGCCAGGATACGGTCGGGCCAGGTACCGGGCTCCCTCTCCCTCCCCTGGGGACCGCCGCATCGCGGAGGCATTCTGAGCGGAGGCTGGAAGGGGGAAAAGGCGCTGTCCAGCCCTTTCAGTGGCCTGGGCACTCTCCTATTCCCACCGTGGAGAGAGGTCCCGGCCTGGCCAGAGTGGCCTCCTTAGCCGGTAGACCGCACCAGGCTGCGTCCCTGCCTACTGGCCACCCGGAGTTTGGGGTCGCGGCCGGGGGCGTGCGGCCGGGGGCGCAGCTGCTTGGGCGGCACGCCTATTAGCGCGGCCGCGGCAGACGGCAGATGGGCGCCCGCTCGGCCCCCTCCTCCCGCGGCACAATGGGCCTGATCGCTCCGGCGCACAATGCGGCCGGGGCCACGCACCTGCAGCCAAGGCCGAGGGGCGCTGGCCCGGCCCGTGCGCCCCCGTCCACGCCGCGTGTCCTTGGGCCGCGCCCGGTGGACCGCAACCTCGCGGCCTGCGGTACTCCGCTGCGGGACCCAGCTCCCGGCCGCCCATTGTTCCCGGCTGCTGGCCGGAGCCGGGCCAGGCCTGCAGCACCGCACTGGGGGCGGCCTCCTTCCTGGGCCCCGCCAGGCGCGCCGTCAGCACGGCCTCCCCGACCGCGGCGGGCCTGTGCGTCCCTGCGTCCTGGGCCTCCGCTTGCCCCTGGTCCTCCCCGATCCCCTGGCGCCCCCGGTCCTCCCGGCGACCCGGTCCTCGCCGGTTCCCCGGCGCCGCCGGTCCCCCTCAGTGCCCAGGTCCCCCCGACCTCGGCCCCCAGGCCCCCCCAATCCCCCTGTCCGCCGGCCCCCGGCCCGGCCCGCACGCACCTGTCTGCCCCTTGCCCAGCGTCTTCTCCAGCCGGTAGGGCCCCACATACTGCGCGTGCTGCGCCCCGCCGCCGTCCTTCCCCGTCGATGTCATCGCTCCCGGGCCCGGTGCCGGCGAGGTGGGCGCCCCGGGCGGGCGGGCGGCGGCGGCAGGGAGGGGCCGCGTCGGTCCGCGTCCGTCTGCCTCTGTCCGTCCGTCCGCTCGCTGATCCCGGTCGGCGGCGCCGGGTGGGCCGCGCTTGCTCCGCGCCCCTCGCCCCTCGCGCCTCTCCTCGCTGTCGCCCCTCGAGCGCGCTCCGCTACGGCCCCCTCTCGCTTCTGCGAGAGGACCGGGCGGGCGGGGGCACTAGGCTTCCGCCGCCGCCGCCGAGGCCCGCGCCCCGCGCCCCCAGCGCACACCCGTCAGTCGGTTCGCGGCCGCGCAGACGAGCGGAGCAGAGCCTAGCGCTCGGGCCCCCCAGCCGAGCGGAGCCGAGCGGAGCCGAGCCCTAACGAGCGAAGCCCGCGGCAGCGGCGGCGGCTGCGAGTGGCTCCTGCGTCGGCCAATCAGGAGATCTGACCAATCAGAAGAGGACGCATCGCCACCCCACCCCGCCCTCCCGGCCGCGGCTGGCGCCGGGGGAGCTGGACTCCAGGAGGCGAGTCCCGGGCGAGTCCCGGGCGAGGTCCGGGCGGGTGGAGGGTAGTCCGGGGTGGTGCGGGGCCTGGCCGTCCCCAGCGCGCCTCCCAGCCTTCCGCCCGCCTGTCGAAGAGCCCCCGGGACCGTGCAGGCGGCGGGGCTGGGGGTGCGGGGGTAGAGGGACCGCGCCTGGCGGGAGCGCGCATGGGCCTCCGGGGCCTATGGGGGTGGGCAATCTGCGGCCCCTGGCTCCTGCCCCGTGCCTGCTGGCCGCGACCGCTGGCGTCAGAAAGACTTGCTCGTCCCCCCATTTCCCCCGGGACGATGGCACTGCAGGGGCGCTTGGCCGAATCGTGACCTTGCGCCTCCCGAGGCCGTGTCGGGGACGCTGTCCTCCTCCGCTCCGTCTTCCCGGGTATACAACGTGACCAGCACAGCGGGGTCAAGGAACTCGTGCCCAGCAGTGGGCCTCCCTGAGGAGGCGGCTCCCAGGCCTTCGTGCGGACACTTCTTCCGTCGCGTTGGCGGCTAGGCCAGGCGCACGGGCACCGACAGCTCTGGAGCAGCGTCTGCCCAGACCGCCAAATCCGTTTCCTGTGGAAAAACCCTCCCACCTGCCTTAAGCTCGTGTTGCAGAGGGTGGTGGGAGAGGAGAGGTGAAATCCTCGGGGGCAGGGAGCGCCCCCAACCCTTTTGAAGTGGGGGTTCGCGCAGCGGCTGAGCCCCTGGGTTGCCGGACCTAGCACACAGTCTGTGGCTAAGTCCTGGAAGGCAAGCACCCCCGGCTGCCAAAGCTCTCCAGAGCCAGCCCCCGCTTCTGCCCGCCCTGGGGGAGGGCTACATGAACACTAGGATTTTCCCAGGCCCCCACCCAGAGGACCTACGGGGGACGATGAGGAGACAGCCCTCGGACCAATTGTTGGTTCCTCTCTGCCACTGCGTGTGCCCCCAGCTGTGTGAAGGGCTGAGGCCTCTAAAGGTGTGCAAATGCCAGCCAGCCGGGCGCACAGCATTAAAGAGACCACTGCAGACAGAGGCTGGGGGTGGGGCGTGTTTGGGTGGAAGCAGCCTTTGGGAGCTTGGCCTAGAGAAACTACCCAGGGTGAGTCAGCCTGGCTGGAGGCAGCCTGGAGTCACCCAGCAGGGACCTCTACAGGCCAAGAAGGGGAGGCAGTCCTGGTGCCTGGGGCAGGAGCACCTGCCTGAGACGGACTCCGAGGTACTTCCTGGCCTCCTTGTCTCCCTCTGCTGGGCCCTGCCACCGTCACCGGGGCCTTCCAAGCCCACAGGACTTGCCACCTCTCTGTGCCTTCAGCAGCGTGTGGCCTTACGGCCCATTCTCATCTGGACACCCCTGGGCTGACCCTCTTGGTTTGCAAGACCCCTCCCCGGGGCTGCTGGGGTCTTGTCTTCCCTTTGTGGCCACCACTCAGTCTGCTCTGCGTGCGTGCAGCCCACGCCGCCGGGGCTTCTCAGAACTTTGTGGGATGCCCCTCTGCTCGCCTGCCCCTGTCCCCCGGGCGTCTGCGCCCACTCTCAGCCCTGCCCTGCATCCCTGCTGCCAGCCTGCCCTCACGCCAGGGCCTCGGGCCACCCCCCTCCTGCACCTTTCCCGGTGCCTGTTGCACAAACTCCCAAACAACAGTTCACAGCCGATTGTCTCGTCTCCCCATCTGTGTGGGGGTTGAGAGCATGCCCTTTCCGGGCCAGTGCCGGCTTCGGTGCTGAGAAGGCCTGGCCGGAGGGTGGCACCAGCCCCTTAAGAAGTAACAAGGACACTAGGGGTTTCTGAACAGGGAGGATGAGGGGACACTCCCTAGCTCCTCACATGAGACCATCATGATCTCGCTCCTGACACAGGCCAGGGCTCCACAAGTTAAAGTCCGATGAAAAAGGCGGGACCTGAAAAAAACGAAATCACCTTCCGGAGGGCGGGCCCCTTGTAGGACAGACTCCCCTGCTAGGTGAGTGCACTGGGAACCCACCTGCATCAGTGCACCGGCTGGCGTGGCTGCGAGAGGCTGCTTCGGCCTCAGTGAATTTTTTTGAAGACGTACGTGTTCAAAGGAACACGTTTGCCCATTTCACGGCGGGCGATTTACGATCGTGAGTACCTGCCCACACCGAGCTGAGTGCTCAGCAGTTTTTGACCAAAAATTGCGTGACCTCTGTGCCCCACCCTCCCTATTCATCAGACCTTGCCCCGAGCGACTTTTTTTTTGTTTCTCTGAATGAAAATAGTCCTCAAAGGGAAACATGTGGCCGATGTGGAAGAGGTGAAACAAAAAGTGGCAGAAGCACTAAAAGGCATCAGAATCGATGTGTTCAGAAACTGAACGTCTTCACGGGCGAAGTGCATCCAGTGGAGAGCCATTTGAAGGCAACTGAAGTTTCAACGCATGAGGATAAATACTCAATTTTTAATAAAGAACTCCGGTTTTGGGGGGGTCCCCCCTCGTACCTCCCGAGCCCAGACACAGAATTCCTTGGTGAAATACTAGGAAGTTGTAGCACCCAGGACCACGCAGGGCTCATTCCCGGAGGTGAAGTTTAAAGTCACCGAGCTGGCGGTCTAGAGCAGAAAGGGCATGTGATCATTTCAACAAAGATAAAAGCCCTTGGCGAGATTCCAGGTCTGTTGGAGATTGAAAACAGAACCGAGCCTCAGGAGGCTAGGACTAGCAGGTTGCTCCTCGAACAGGACAACCCGGGGCTGCGGGAACCGCCCCAGCTGGGGGCTCCGCCCTCTCAGTGAGTGACGTGCAGAAACACTGGCTCCGGGCACGGTCTTCTGACGCTGCGCTGGAGGACCCAGCCCACGGGACGCGGTAAGCAGACGGAAGCGATACTTTGTGTTTTTATGGGACTGGACGGGAAGGACTAAAACGATCTGAGCTGCAGAAAACCCTAAGTTCTAAGAGGCTAGGATTCATAAGCGAGGTTAGCCAACCACAGGCTACAAAGACAAAACGTAAAAACTGTGTGTCCTAACAATAGGCGATTAGAAATTGAAACTGTAGAAACAAATACCATTCACAAGCAGATTCCAAAACCAGGACTTGCTTGCGGGCGGATCCAACGAAGGACTCGGGAAGAGCCGCACACAGAGGACCGCCCCAGGCGGCCCGTCTAGGCTCGGAAGTCCCCGGGCCCGAGTGCACGGCGGCGTGCCGCGCCCAAGCTCGCTGAAGCTCACCCGTGTGGGCACGAGGGTTCTCCCCGCATCGGTCCACGAAATCAGCGCTGTTTCAGGTCGAACCGTCGCCAGCTTTTCTTCTTTTTGAGGTTGACAAGCTGACTCTAGAATGTAAAAGAAGGGCGAAGCACCCAGGAAACCCCAAACGGTGATGGAGGAGAGTGGAGTCGGAAGCGTCACGGGGCCCCATTTTGTCTCGTCCTGAAGCCGCTGCGGTCCATTGGGATAGAACGCCGTTGGCGTTCCGGGAGATGCCCCGGCCACAGAATGGCCTTGGGGTCCTGGGGTCCACCCTGAGGTTCCCGGCAGTGGGCTTTCAGAGGCACAGAGGTCCAAGGTCACCTGTGGAGGAGAGGGGTCATTTCAACAAAGTGTAGGAGCTGTACGTGTAAAACTTCCAGAAAAAAATCACAGGGGGAAACCCTTGTGTCCTTGGGTAAGGCAAAACTATTTCCTACTACATGCTACAAAGCCCAGCCCTTACCGTTAAAAAGAATGAGAACTTGAACACTATCAGAATGAAAAAGCTCCGTGCTTCAGAATGCCCGTGTAAAGACACTGGAAGGGCTCGGATGAAGAGAACGTATTTGCAACACGCGTCTCCGATACAAGAGAGTCGTATCCAGAACAGGCAAGGGACTCTCAAGACCCCCGCAAGGAGAAACTTGATTTAAAACTTGGGTTGAGCTGGTTTTGGTGGTTGGTGTCTTTCTAGGAGTTTGCCCGCCGCACCTGACTCACCTGGCTTGACAGGGTCCACACAGACCCGTGCTGACTTTCCCCTCGCCTCTCATGGGGTCACGGCCCCACCAGGGACCTCTGGGAAAGGGCCAGCCCGCCCGTCGTCGGCTCACCACCATCTCCCCAGGGAAAGAGCTGTGGTTGTTCCCCTCACCCCGCCTCCACCCTCGTCCCCTGACCCCGGCCCCCCTTGGGTGCTGCTGTGCACCCGCCCGCCCGGGCCCCGAACCGCTGCCCCCCAGGCTGCAGGGCCTTCCTCCAGTGCATGGTGGCTCCCGTCCAAATCAGGGGACTAGCTGGCCAGGGCGGCCACACCGAAGTCCCGAAGGCTGGCGGCTCAGACCACAGACACCCACTGTCCCCATGCTGGAGGCTGCAAGTCCGAGACCCAGGTGTCCTCAGGGCTGGCTCCTCCCGAGGCCTCTCGGCCCTCTTCGTGGTCACATGGCCGTCCCTCTGCGTGTGTCCACGTCCTCATCTCCTCCTCTGACACCCCCGTCGTGCTGGGTTAGGACCTGCCCCACGACCTCAGGGTGCCGCCCTCACCTCCGACAGGCCCGGTCTCCACGTGCGGTCACACCCCAGGGTGCTGAGGGTTAGGTGAATGGTGGGGGGCGGTTCAGCCCATGACAGTCATCTCCTCCAGGAGGCCACCAGGGCCCCCCTTCTTGACAGTGGCCACCCCCCCCCCCCGTGCTGGCCCCCAGCCCGCACTGGGCTCCGCCTTTTCTTTTGTCGGCGGCGGGCATCTCTGAACCTCTGATCTACGCCGCCGATGCCGACACCCTCCGGTCCACCCGCCCAGTCGTCAGCCCCCGAGGCAGGTGCTGAGCTTGCAGGGGAACCTCCGGGCCGGGCCCCACCTGGCTCCCAGCTGCTGCTCCAGAGTGACTGTCTCTGCTGGTCCTCGGGTTCCCGCGGCACCATCCTTCAGGCCAGGGCAGGTGCAGGCACCCGGGACTGCGTGTGCGACCAGGCTGCTCCGGAGAAACCATGCCAACCCGACAGAGAGGAGGAGGAAGAGAAAGGCAGTTACTACGAGGAACAGATCACATGACCACGGGCTGGCGATGGAGGATATGCAGTCAGCAGGCTGGGACCCAGGGGGGCGGAAGGGGCAGTGCCCAGGAACAGGCACAGAGGACCGCCCCCCAGCTTGGCTGCCGGCCGGCTGAGGCTCTGCCTCTTGCTCCGGAGAGTTGGCCTACGGGTCCACCCTGGCCTCCGGCTGGTCGGTGAGGCCCACCGCACGGCGGCTTCACTCAGCCTTCCACCCCCGACTCCACCGCCCACCCCATCAGGAACCTCACAGGCACGGGCCCAGGGGGCGTCTGACCACTGGCCTGAGCTCAGCGGCCAGCCTGGTCGACCCCGGAATTGACCCTTACACTGTACAAGGCGGGGTGACAACCCCCATGTGCAGGACTCTCTCTTCTGTCTGTCTGAACGCGCTCACAGTCACGCCTGTCTGAGTGCCTTCCTGCGACGCACGCCCTCACTCGGGGCCCCGAGGGCGGGGCGCTGGGTTTCAGGAGCCCTCTGCCCTGTGCCACCACCCGCCCTCCTACAGCCGGGAGACCTGACAGCTCCTCCAGGTCCTGTACTGCCGTCCCGCCCAAGATGGGGCCACAGTGTGCGCCCTGGCGGCGCTGGCTCGAGGTTGGTGGCCCTGATACATGCGGGGGCTGTGCGGTCGCCCCCATGGCCGGCGAGGCCAGCATCTGTTTTCAAGTACTTGGTGGGCTTTTGCGTGTTTCTGCCGTGAGTTGCTTGCCCGCGCCCTTCACCCGTGCGTCTTCGGAGGCCTCAGGCTCTGCCTGGCAGCCGCCCGCTCCACACCACCAGCGTCAGCATCTCTCTGGCAGGTGTGTGGCCAGTGCCCCCACGGGGCCCGTGGCTCGGCTTTCCACACTGGCCGTGGTGCTTTGCAGGCCCTGGGCATCGTCCGTGTCTGTGCCGTCGGCCCTGCTTGCTGTCGCCAGTCCCTTGGTTCCGGCGCAGCGGAGACCTCTGCGGCCATCTGCCCCAGGTCCACACCCCGATCTCTGTGTCAGGACGAGAGGCCCATGACCCCTGACCTTGGCTCCTGGGACCAGGGTGCTGCTACTTGGGCCCACTGGGTCCCCCTCCTGGTAATTTCAGATCCACTAGGCAATGCTGCCTATTGGACCTGAGGACAGAGGGGCCGGGAGCCGAGAGGGTGGGCCCACCTCCCTGGCCCTGAGGTGCAGGCACTCGGATCCCAGGGCAGAGGGAAGGGCTCTGGGCTGTGGATGCCAGAGAGTGCGGAGCAGGCAGGGACCTAGGGAGCCCCCCCGGCCCTGCAGGCTCCTCAGGCCTGTCCCTGGCATTGGAGACCCACAGTCCTCTGTCCTTGAGGTCAGTGCCTGCCCCGGGACCCACTTGCCACAGCAAAGCCTTGACCACACCCCTTGGATGCTGGGCTGCGGTGTCTGGCAGCCTCAGGGACTCTAGTCATCACGGGAATAAAAACTGCGGTGAACAGCCGGACCCTGCCACCCATTGCCACTCCCCCTCAGCTCAGCCTGGGGGCCACCCCAGAGCGGTCTCCACTCCTTCCTGGCTGGGCTGGCTGGTCAGCCCTGGCCCTGGGTGGGGTTGGGGGACCTGAGGGGGCAGGGGAAAGCATGGGGTGCTCAGGAGTCTGTGCCTGGCAACTGGACTCTGGGCCTCTCTAGCGTCTCAGAGGAGGGGCGCACTGCCCTGCGACCCCAGGAGGCTCTGAGTGCCCCCTCACCCCCCACTTGGTGAGGCATCCACAAGTTGCCGCTGGGTGGGGCGGAGGGGTCTGCAGAGCATCTGCACCTGTGGCCCGAGGGGTCAAGGTCCAGGCCCCCGGCCTTGTTCTGGGGCCCATCTGGGGTGGCAGCGCCAGGGAGGCGGAGTCACCACCAGGCTCCCCTCCCTCAGCTGCACACCCCCACTGGCGACCCGTCGGGAGAACAATGCCCAGCGGAGGCACTGGCCACTCGGGGACCTGACAGCCACGAGGAGCCCACTGAGCACACTTCGAGGGGCGACCTTCGTGCATGTCCTCACCACGACTGAAAACGTTAAACACAGGCTGGGACAGCATGGGGGCACATCTTTTCTAAACAAAGATGTTTGTGTTTATTTTTAGAGCGCGGCGGGGAGGGCACCGCGGGCAGGCCTTTCTGCTCCCTCCTTTCTTCCTTCCAGATGTGGGGCTCCCGGGGCGGGGGTGGGAGGGGGTTTGGCGCCCACAGCCCGGAGCGGGGAACCCAGGGGCGCACCACCCCGTCTGGTGCGGGCCGCCAGCGCCCGCTGAACTGAGGCTGCGGGGGGCCCGCGCCCCTGGGGCTGCCACTCGGCCTGGAGGCCCCGCGAGGCTCCGCCCCGCCCCATTTCTGCCCCCTAATGAGACCGTTTATTTATGTTTTCAATTTGTTTTTTTCGGCCGTTATTGTTTGTGCTCCGCATTAGGAGAAGCGCACGAACGTGGTCTCGCCCGCAGGGCCGGGTCACTTGTTCCCGAGGGCGGGCAGAGCGCCGGCCCCACATGAGCGGGAGAGAAACGCGAGTAACACGTGGGACGTTAACAATGAAAGTTAATGCGGCTCCAGGGCTTGAGCCCATGTCTCCGGAACTCGCCACACGCAAGTGGCCGGTAGATTGGCATTTTTTTACCTTTTCTAAAAAATATATTTTATCTATTATGCTACTGCAGTTCTCCCATTTCCCCCCTTCACTCCCCTCCACCCTGCACACCCCCTCCCACCTGCATTCCCCCCTTTAGTTCATGTCCATGGGTCGCACATACAAGTTCTTTGGCTTCTACATTTCCCGTACTATTCTTACCCCCCATCTATTTTCTACCTACCGTCTATGCTACTTATTCTCTGTACCTTTTCCCCCTCACTCCCCCTCCCACTCCCCCTCACTCCCCCTCCCACTCCCCTGTTGCTAACCCTCCATGTGATCTCCATTTCTATGGTTCTGTTCCTGTTCTAGTTGTTTGCTTTGTTTTTGTTTTAGGTGTGGTTGTTAATAATTGTGAGTTTGCTGTCATTTTACTATACATTTTTTAATCTTTTTTTCTTAGATAAGTCCCTTTAACATTTCATATAATAAGGGCTTGGTGATGATGAACTCCTTTAATTTGACCTTATCTGTAAAGCACTGTATCTGCCCTTCCATTCTAAATGAAAGCTTTGCTGGATAGAGCAACCTTGGATGTAGGTCCTTGCCTTCCAGGACTTGGAATACTTCTTTCCAGCCCCTTCTTGCCTGCAAGGTCTCTTTTGAGAAATCAGCTGACAGTCTTGTGGGAACTCCTTTGTAGGTGACTGTCTCCTTATCTCTTGCTGCTTCTAGGATTCTCTCCTTCATTTTTACCTTGACTAATGTAATTATGATGTGCCTTGGTGTGTTCCTCCGTGGGTCCAACCTCTTTGGGACTCTCTGAGCTTCCTGGACTTCCTGGAAGTCTATTTCCTATGACAGATTAGGGAAGTTCTCCATTATTTTTTCAAATAAGTTTTCAGTTTGTTGCTTTTCCTTTTCTCCTTCTGGCACCCCTATGATTCGGATGTAGAAATGTTTAAAGTTGTCCTGGAGGTTCCTAAGCTTCTCCTAGTTTTTTTTTTTTTTAATTCTTGTTTCTTCATTCTGTTCTGGTTGGATGTTTCTTTCTTCCTTCTGGTCCACACTGTTGATTTGAGTCCCAGTTTCCTTCCCATCACTATTGGTTCCCTGTACATTTTCTTTTATTTCACATAGCGTAGCCTTCAGTTTTTCATCTAATTTGTGATCATACTCAACCAATTCTGTGAACAGCCTGGTTACCAGTGTTTTGAACTCTGCATCTGATAGGTTGGCTATCTCTTCATCACTTAGTTGTATTTTTTCTGGTGCTATGATCCGTTCTTTCATTTGGGCCTTTTTTTTTTTTTTTGTCTAGTCGCGCCTGTTACGTTAAGGGGCGGAGCCTTAGGTTTTCACCAGGGCGGGGCAACCCAGTCACTGGGTTGTGATGCTATACATGGGGGAGGGACCCAAGAAGGAACAATGGCACTTGTTCCGCTCTCTGCCAGATTTCAGTCACTTCCCCCGCTGCCCCCAAGCAAAGTGGACCCTTCTGGTGCCGATTCCCACATGGGTGGGCTTGTGTACATTCTAGGATCCCGTGGGTCTCTCCAATGAGCTCTCCTGTGAGGCTGGGAGTTTCTCCCGCAACCGCCTCAACCCCCACGGGTGTTTACAATCAGAGGTTTGAGGCTTTATTTGCCCGAACTGGAGCCCTGAGTTCTGTGGTCTGTCTCGCTTGCTCTGCAGTGGTTCCTCCCGGTTTATCTGCGCACCAATGTTGGACCGCCCGCTCCACCAGCCCGCCCGCTCCACCAGCTGCCGCCTGGCCTCGAATCCTCTCTGCCCCTCCTGCTGGTCTGGGTGAGTGTTTCTTCTTTAACTCCTTGGTTGTCAGACTTCCATACAGTTCGATTTTCTGTCAGTTCTGGTTGTTTTTTGTTTTAAGTTTGTTGTTGTCCTTCTTTCGGTTGTGGGAGGAAGCACAGTGTGTCTGCCCACGCCTCCGTGTTGGCCAGAAGTCCTAGATTGGCATTATTGCAACGTTGATGTTTCCCCATGAAACTCAGGTTTAATAAGGGATTTTTTCTTGTTTTTTTGAGGGTCCCTTCGGCACAGTGACCGGTCACTTGGTCTGGATGTGGTGCCTTTCCCAAGTCCCGTGTGAAGCTGAGAGGCCACGTGTGTTTGCCTCTGGGACCCGGCGCACCTCATGTGCACTCCATGCCATCACGCCCTCACACGTGCTCACACACACACACCCATACTCTCACAGGTTCACATATGCATCACCATGTGCTCACATGCATGCATCCATGCTCATATGCACTCGCATGCAATCACCAAGCAGATGCTCAACAGCACATACTCACATGTGCTCACACACACGTGCACACACATGCTCACTGGAAGCACTTCAGTCCTGTGCCACCTCCTTGAGACCCACGGCCCCTGCATCCCCAGCCCCTCTGGGAAGGTGCTGCACTGCCAGGCCCTCCTGCTTGCTCCCCAGGGCCCAGGGGGGCCTGAGCCCCCAGGACCTCGCTTTCTGGAAGCGACTCTGCAGTGAGAGC
This sequence comes from Tonatia bakeri, assembly GCA_004024845.1. Taxonomy (NCBI): domain Eukaryota; kingdom Metazoa; phylum Chordata; class Mammalia; order Chiroptera; family Phyllostomidae; genus Tonatia; species Tonatia bakeri. The sequence continues at coordinate 42,540 of PVIA01003704.1, read as the reverse complement.
CCGGGGGGCTGTCAGATCAGGGGGAGGGGGAGGGATTCTTGCCGCTCGCTGGAAGGCAAAGCGGGTTCGGTTGGCTGAAGCTGTGGGAGGCGCGTGTGAAACCCGAACGCCACTTTCTGGGTGGCCGGTGGGGTCCCGGGACAGAGGGGGCACTGGTGCAGCGGCTGCAGGCCCACTGGGGCAGGGAAGGTGGCCTCACTGGGCCCCAGGTGGGCTCAGGGGGCTGCCATCCACCCTTCTGCGTGTTTATGGCCCCTTACCCCTCCTCACCCTGTTCACAGGTGGCGGCCATGGGATGGTGGCCAAAGATCCCTCAGTCCTTTGTCCTTTCTCCCGTATTGCTGCAGTGCTGGGCAGCCTAGACGCCACCAGCGTTCACTAGACTCCAAGCTCCTGGCTCCGTGGCCCCGTGGCTCTGTCCCCCAGCTCCGTGGCCACGTGACCCTTTCTCAGGCTCCTTCAAGTCTCTCCTCTGTTACCTGCCCCCCTCCTGGGGGTGTTGTGGGGCCTCTGGTCCCTGCTCCGTGAAGACTCCAGCCTGACCTGGTTCTGGGTCCCCTGATCCCAAAGGGCCCATCAGCATGCCATGTCCCACTGATTTGTCCCCTGCCCTAGTGCCCAGCCTCAGTCTCTCCCCACTCAGGCCCCCTCTGTGAATGAGCCAATGGCTGGGGTGAGGGGTTGGGCTGGAGACAGTCACCATCCATGAAACAGGGGAGGAGCTCAAGTGCCACTGTCTCCCTCCCTCCGTGGCCTGGACTGTGGTCCCCGAGTTCACATGCTGGTGCCCAAACCCTAGTACCTGGAATGTGACCGTATTTGGAGATGGGTCCTTAATGAGGGAATGAAGGTAAGATGCGGTCGCTAGGGAGGGCCCTAATCTAAGGTGACGGGGGTCCTCACCAGAAGAGGACATCAGGATGCAGACACGCACAGAGGGGACAGCCGTCTGCACGCCCAGGACAGAGGCCACGGGGAGCCGGCCCCGAGAGGCCCGAGTCTCAGACCCCGGCCTCCAGCACGGGGACGTAAGTGTCTGTGGTCTGAGCTGCCCGCCCTTGGTGCTCGTGACAGCAGCTCTGGCCTCAGCTGGCGGTGGTCAGTACACAGGGGACGGGTTCCCATTCGGGAAGGCGGACGACGGCGGTGCTGGCCGCACGGGTGTGAGTGTGCCGGGCGTCCCGGGGCCATGCACCTGAAACGGCTCAGACGGCCACTCTGTCTGAGGTGCACTTCACCCCAGTAAAGAAGGTCAACGCACAGGAGTCGGTTGTTTGCACCCCAGCAGACAAACCCTTGGAGACGAGATTCGGAAACTGCTGTGTATGAGGCATGGGAGACGTCAGCTGGCCGTAGACGCAGCAGAGGCGCCAGATGCCTGCGGTGACAGTGATGACTTTCAGGGAGAGCGGACAGGTTGCCACGGAGCCTGGAGAGATGCTCCCCATTCACGGTGCGAGGACAGCGTGGCCAGGCTGTGGACCCTCCTGGGCTTGCCGCCTGTGTCTCTCATGGCAGATTGTAATGGAACATTTGTGTGCTCGGCAAGCAAACCAGGGTGCCACTGCGGGTTTCCCGCTTCCGGACATGAAGGGACAGTCCCGCCCCTGACTCAGGGATGACTCACTCTGCCGGCAGGTTCTGCAAGTTCTTGAGTGCACACAGGGCTGTGCTCCCAGCCTGGCCCCCCGCCACCACGGGCTGCCGTCCTGACCCTGCACTGCAGCCTGGGGGCTGGCGCTCCATTGAGGCGAATGCAGGACCGTCTCTCTAAGGTGTGGGGACAACAGAACCTTGGCCACCAAAGTGTGCTGGGCTCCGGGGTGGGAAGTGTGCCAGCCATGCTGTCGGGCCGTGTCATTGGGCCGTGTCACTGGGCCATGCTGGCGGCGGTCTGAGTGACTGAAGGACGCTGTGAGCCCAGGGCACAGGGTGCTGGTGCCCACATCCGGTGTGGTACTGTATCTTCGATTTGCCCGACACCCATGTGTGTGTGAGACAGTGAGAGTGGGTGTGTGTCACTGGGTGTGTCTGGTGAGTCGATGAGTTGGTGTGTCTGGTTGTGCATGTCTGTGTGTTTGTGGTTTCTGGCTGTGTGCGTGTCTATGTGTCTGTGTTTGCGTGTCTGCCTCTACACATTTCTGGCTGTGTGTTTGGCCATGTGTGTGACTGTGACTGTGTGTGACTGCATGTGGCTCTGTGGGCTGCAGCGGGCTGCTGCACCACCTCTGCCCCCAGGTCGTGGACGACTGGCCACCTGTCTTGGGGTGCAGGGAGTGATCGTGGGGGGAGGCATCACGTGCTGCTTGGTGACGCACGGGGCCTGCTCTGCGGGCCTCCCCAGTGTCACTGGTGTCTGCACAGCCACCTCTTAGGTTTTCTCGGTCATCGTTCTGGTTCTCCGCCTCTTCTGAGTCGTGTTAGAAAACCATCACCCCTGGGGCAGGGTCCCTGTCCGTCTGTCTGCCCCGGCTGTCACACCGGCACCCACACCAGAGCCTGGCTCGTAGGAGGTGTCCCGAAATATCTGGGGATGAGTCAGCCCACTCACCGCACACTGCCTGAGAAACAGTGTCGCTGGGTCGGGAATGCATCCGCTCAGTTTCTGGTTGCAGACTGTTCCCGCCCAGAATCCGGCCTGCTTGCGGACATGGCCCATGTGCCCATGAGCAGTGTGTGCTCCAAGGTTCGGGCGGCGTCTTCTGCACACAGCAGTCATGTGCAGCTCTTCACGGCCTCGTTCAAGCATCTGACGCCCTGGAGTTTCCTCGGGCCCTGGGGATGTGGAGAGAAGGGCGTGGCACTCCCAGGCCACACACTGGTGGTCCGCTCAGCCGAGGCCCCGCTGCCCGCTGGACAGACCTGCAGGGTCTCCATGGGCCTCGGCTGGTGTTCAGGCGCTCACTTCACCCCTGGTGACAGGAAGCCGCCCCTTGGAACACCGGGGCCCTGCCGGGGACGTGATGTTTTCCTCAGCCACTGGGCGTGGGGACTGCTCCTGGCCCCAGGGGCGGGACCCGTTTGCTTCCAGAATCTCTCCAACCCTGGGCAACCTTCTCCCATGTGCCCACTGGCCTGCACTCACCCAAGACCCTGGGCAGAGCCTTGAGACCCCGGGCAGAGCCTCGGCAGGGGCCAGTGCCTTCCTCCACAGCCCCATCCTGTCCGGTGGCCCTCCTGGGATGTGAGCCCCAAGGCGTTGTGCGCCGCCCACGGGGCCTCCTCGCTTGGGGGATGCTGCCCTTGGCCTGGACGCCCCAGGCAGGGAGCAGAGGGCGCTTGGGCCTCATTTGTTTCCTGTCTCCCAGGTCCATGGCCTCTATGCCCCGAACCCAGCATTCTGAAAATGGTTGCTTGGTAGACTGTGTGGATTTAAGTGTGTGCGCAAGCTGGCCCTGGCCGGGTGGCTCCGCTGGTTGGAGTATCGTCCTGTGAACCACAAGGCTGAGGCCTGGGTCCCCATTTGGGGCGCGAGTGGGGATGGCGGTCGATGTCTCCCTCTCACACGGATGCTCCTCTCTCTGCCCCCCTTCCTCTCTCCGAAGTCAATGAGAAAGCATGTAATCCTCGGGGAGGATTACAAAAATGTGCCCGGGCTGACCTGCTTTGTCCCCCGCCAGTCAAGTAGGGCCCCATAGCTGGGGCCCATGGGATTGCGCCTCTGCAGACGGACACAAACGCCTGGGCCACAGGCAGGTGCTCGCCTCCCTGGTGGGGGGTGTGTGTGTGTGGGCAGCCGGGCCCCTCCCGCCCGCCACCGAGAGCCCTGCCCCCTAAGGCCCCGCCCACACCTGCTGTCGCAGTGGTCCTCGATTTGACTGTTCCCATGACCTAAAGGGGCGTCTCATCGTCAGGCCGTGGGGCTCCCCCCGCTCGAACCGCCAGGTGACAGCACCTGCTTGCCCCTCCGCCTGGTTCCCTTTCTCCTTGGGGTTCACAGGAAGTACGGGTGCGCTGTGGCTGCTCCCTGGTGTCAGACGCAGGGGCGCCTTGCCCTTCACCTGCCCATCACCTTCGTCTCCAACGCAGCGCCAAAAGCTCGCTCGCCATCGGCGCGCCAGTCAAGCACGTGAGATGAGACAGCCCAGGCTGGCGCGGCTCGGCGGAGGGGGCACCGGCCTGCAAACCACGAGGTCGCCGGTTCGATTCCCAGGCAGGGCACATGCCTGGGTTGCGGGCCGGTCCCTGGTGGTGTGCACACGACAGGCAACCCGTCCGTGCTTTTCTCCCGGTTCGTCTCCCTCCCCTCCCTGCTATCTGAAAATAAAGAAACAGAAGTCGAAGCGATCAAGAGCTGGGTGAGTGTGTAAAGGACGGGAGTGAGAGCACACGCATGAAGCGCCTGGAACAGCACTGGGCACAGACTCAGCCCTCCAGAGTGCCGCCTGTCGGGGCCTCAGTGCATCAGACGCTCCGTGAATGCGGGGACCCGCGTGCCCCAGGTGGAGGTGAGACACGGACCCAGAAAGGGCGAGGAGAGGGGGATGCCCATGACGACGGGGGCTGGACGCGGGGAGTATGGCAGGAGCCGTGACGTCGTCCAGGTGACGTGTGGCCCAGGCTCTCGGGCTGGGCCCCCAATCTCCAAATGGATGCCGCTAGTGGGAGGGACCGAGGTGCAAGTCAGAGCCCCCTTCACAGCCGCGCTTGGATTGAAACACGTCGGCTGGACCCCTGGCCTCCAGCGCAGTCCCGCCCCTACACGTCCTGACGAAGGCGCCCCCCCCCATGGCCCCGCCGCAGCCTTCCCCAAAGCCCCGTGGCAGCGGCTTGTCATGTTCTCACCTGGCGATGGCCCCTTAGGCCCCTCTGGGTGGGAAGCCCCCTTCTCTGGCCCACCCACGGCTTCTGCACCAGCTCCCTCCGCCTGTCTTGGGGGTGCGCGGCCGGTGCCCTGGCCGCAGGCTGTTTGATGGAGGCCTCGTGCTGTGTTCGGCCCGCAGGAGGCCCCCTGTCATCAGACCCGCCGCTTCCCCAGACCTCGCCTCCCGCGCAGACCTCGAGACTGGGCAGCTCCTGCTGGTCTCGCCCTTTCCCGGGAAACAGGCCCTGACTCCATCAGCTGGGACCTGGGCCGGATCCATCAGGAGCTGCTCTTTCGTTTGGTGTCAGGCAGGGGTCCAAGGTGAGTTTTTCTATAAGGCTGGCCGATTGTTCTAGCCCATTCACTAAAAAACGTGTCCTTTCCCCGCCGCTCTGCAGGGCAGCACTGTCCCCGGTCCGGCTCCTGCGTTTTGTCGCAGTCACTACAGTGGCGGGACACAGCCGGCCTCTGCTGGGGTCCGCCCCTCCGGGCCCCTCCGCGCTTCTTCCTTCCTCTGCAGTGTTCTGGCTATTACTCGGCCTTGTTCTTTCATGTTCCTTTTAGGACCCACTTGGATTTCTTTAAAAAAACAAACACCCTTTGGCATTTTAAGGAGAATTGCTGTTTTGTGGGAGCACCGGTGGGCAGAGCTGGCCGTTCAGGCTGCGGCTTCCTGCCCGTTTGTGTGGTGCGGGGTCCTCGACGTGCTCGGCCTTCTAGCCTCCCCGGGAAGTCCTCAGCGTGTCCTAAACACTCTGGCTCACTTGTTAAAAGGTCTTATTTGTGTTCCTCTGTCCTTTTGCTGCTATTTTCAATGGGATTTGACAGAACCGTGTCCTCTGGTTATTGCTGATATTTCAGTGTGCGGGGAGGACTGTCTCCTTTTGCCCTTCCTGCCCCACCCCCCACCTGCCCCTGGCCCGGGAGCTGCCATCCGGACTGCATCGCCTGGCTGGGGGGAGGGAGACGCGGTACAGGTGGGGGCTGGGGCCCTCCGTGCAGGCCTGTGCTTGGCAGCAGCCCCTCGCCCCTCTGCAGGGGCCCTGGTTACTATTCTTTGTCCTTGGGAGGGGAGGGAGCAGCTTCCCGAGGCTGAAATTCCTCCCTGCTTCCCCACGCCTCGTTGTTGCTCCTTAACTCTCCCCTTCCTTTGTGAAGGGTCACATCCGAAAATTCCTCCAATTATCTCTCTGAGCACGCCATCTGCTTCTTGCTGGGACCCTGACTGATACAGTAATTGCCACCAAAAATGTCCCCAGAACGCAGGCCCCCCCATCCGAATGGGATTCTAGGCTTGGGCTGCTCATGCATTTGATGAGCATGTGAACAAAATCCTTGCCAGGGGGAGTCGGGCCCTGGGATCTGTGTCACGCAGTGTGACCGCAGTACCTGGGGCGTGGTACTCATGCAGGGCGGGCAGATGGAGGTCAAGGGGCTGACGCACTTAGCCGCTTTGGTGTAGTGGCCCACATGTGCTGTGGGCCGTCTACTGTGGAAGGCTCTGGAAAGTGTACCCAAAGGAAAAGGACGATTCAAGCCTTGGGCATGTCAGCGTCCCCCATCAGCCCACCAGGAACACACCCACAGCTCGGCAGGGTGGGGTCGTTACTCGTGGAGCTCAGGAGAGTGCACTGGGGGGCAGGGGGGGAGACACAGGGCGACTCAGCTGGAGGGTTTAGAAAACACCTGTGACAGGGCCCGGGCTTCTGTCGATGGTGATGGGGAGGGTTCATGCAGCGGGGTTCTCCTCTGGAGTGGTTGCTGTCGCAAGCAGGGGTGATTCTATGATTAGGCTTCTTAGTAATTCTAATCTAGAAGGAGGGGAAGCGGGGGCAGGCTCAAGCGGCAACTGGCTAGGCAGTCAGACCAGCCAGGAAGCCAGGTGCTGGCCGCTCGGCGGGGAAGGGGTCGCGCTCTGCCCGTGCTCGCACACACTGGCCAGGCAGTCGTGGCATTGTGGATGCCTTGGGGGGCAGGGCGCCCCCTCTCATCTCAATGTTCTGTGTGCCCGCTTACACCCCGCAGGGGGCGGCGGGCCCAGCTGAGGGTAGGCCCCTCCCATTCCTTCCCCGAGGGAGACTCTGAGGGAACCGCTTGTCCCCAGCAGCTCTGGGGCAGACATGGCTGCAGCGCTGGGCAGAGACGGGGGAATGTGAGACCAGTGATGGAGGGAGGAGGCTCTGATATGACCACCTCAGGCCTCACAGACACGGGAGAGGGGAAGTCACAGGCCCGTTTCCCAGTCACGTTGGTGATTTCCCCTAACCTGGCGCTGTTGGCAGCTTCAGTTCCTGCTGCAGGTGGTGGAAGCTTAGGTGCCATCTCCCACGGAGGTCAGGCAGTGGACGGCGCTGTTCCTGCCACACGGGGACCCCTATCTTTGTGTGGCCTGCTGAAACACCCCAGCACACGCTCATCTCTCCCTAAGCTTGATTCCTAGTTTTAGAAATTTATGTGTAAGTGCTCTACCTCTCAGATGACTTTGTGGGTAAATCACGTGCCTAGTGCTGCTGGCTGTGTCGTTCTCCTGCCCCCGCCCCCACCCCTACCAGGAGGCTCGTGCAGCTGCAGGAGGCTGACTGCCAGTCCCTGGGATCAGGACCTCCACTCTGCTTGTGCGGGACTCCAAGGCGGCGACTTCCCTCCCCGAGACACTGGGGACCGCTGTCACCTAACAGGGTCTGCTGCCCGAAGTACACAGGTGACACCATGGCACTTTAGAATTGTGTCCCGGTCCAGGGTTCAGGGCAGGCTCGCAGGGCTTGGGGAGAAGGTGCACGGAGGTGCGGCAGGTAAGTTTTAACTGGAGGACCTTGGCCCTTGGCCGTATATGGTAAGGGGCTTCAGTACGGGATCCTCCAGGACAATGGACCCTGAGTGTTTGGAGTTCAAGTTCCCCTCCAGCCGGCCTGTTGGCTCTGTGGGAGGGACGCAGGCCACTTTGGTCCTGGGTGCAGGTGGAGGTCCAAGTTCTCTCCTGAGTGCTGATTCTGGCACATGACTTGGGGTTTGGGTTCTTGTCTCTGAAAAGCGACTCAGTGCCTTCTTACCAACAGCATGGGGCCATTGCGAGCAGGTTCTGAAACCGGGAAGGTCAGCGTTGGTGCTGCCGGTCGCCACTAGAACCAGTAAGTAGAGACAGGAACTGAATCTTGATGGGTGCTTCATTTGGATGCGGGGATCTGTGAAGGCGATGGGTAAGGTACCCTAAAAACTGTCTTTACATCTCATCTGAAGCCGACCTTAGGAAAAAAAGGTAGGTAAGGGGGTTGGAAAAAGGGTTAATCTGGTAGAGGCTGCAGTCCGGAGATTTTCCTAGTATTTCTTTGCCTTATTGTGCCCCTCCCTGGGACACAGTGGCTCCGACACCATGGTGGGGCCTGCAGACCCCGCTGGGGCGAGAAGGTTCACGGGCTTGTCCACCTGCTGGAGTCACGTGTTCATGCATCCCGGCCCCGGGAACAAGTTTTCCACGGTCATTAGTCATTTACGACAATCGACATGGCTACAGCTAAAATCTTCGACTCTCGAGTTCCCTATGAGCCTTGTGGAGGCCCTGGGCGGGGAGGGGCACCGCGGATCCCCACCTTTGGGGCAGCCCCGGGCTCCACTAGCCAGGCGACCTACTCAGTGGGAAGCCAGGCGCCGGCAGCCGCCCAGCGCTGGGGCGCGGCCACCCGGCGACTGCGCAGGCGCCATCCAGGAGCACGCGTGTGGCCCGCGGGGCGCCGGAAGGGGCGGGGCTGTGCGCGCCGGGGCGGGGCGGCGGTCAGCTGACTGTGGCGCCCGCGGCCTCGCCGGGACAGCCGTTGGCGGTGTCGCAGGTTCCCAGGGAGGGTAGCGGGCTCCTCAGTTCTCGGTGGGCGAGGCCGGCCGGCGGAGCACGATGGCGACCACCGTCAGCACGCAGCGCGGGCCGGTGAGGCTCCGGGCCGGGCGCGGCGGGCGGGCTCTCTGCTCGGGCACGGGCTGCCGGTGCGGCTCCCGGGCTCCGGGCGAGCTAGTGGGCCTCCGGCGGGGTTGGCGGGGGCAGTCCCCGATGCCGAGGGCCCCGTATCTTGAGGGTCTGGAGATAGAGGAAGCGCTCCTGCGGGTCCTTGGCCGACGAGTATCTGGACTCCTCGCCTGTACCGCGGATGGGAGAGGCCCCGAGACCCGCAAGGGCCGTCGCCCTCCCTCTACGGGCAGAGGGAGGCTCGCGGGCGTGGCCGTGTCTCTAAGTGGGTGCGAGTGAGGGCGAGCCGGGTCGGGCAGCGCGCCATCGGACTACGCGGGGGCCATCTCACCGCCCCCCTCTGCCTGGAGGAAGTCTTTCTACGTCATCTGCCTTCCGAGCCGGAGGGAGCCCCCTTGGGGCGTAGGCCCGCTGAGGCTGCTCCGACTGCCCGGTGTCCCGGCGGGAATAGCCCGAGGCAGGCAGGTGTCGGGACCCCCACCTCTTCGCAGCAAGTGGTGGCCCGGAGCTCCCCTGTGCGCGCCTGGGCCACGGGGAAAGCCAGGCTGCTGGGCAGCGCTCCCGGGCCTGTGCCTGGAGCAGAGACCGCAGCGGTCAGGCGGTCCGCTCCTGGGCCCTTGGCGTCCTCAGTTCCCGGTCCCTAGCCTCCTCTCTGCGTGCCTGCCCGAGGGGCATTCAGCTACAACTGAAGCAGCTGACACTTGGGCGCGGGAAGTGGGGGTGGGGAGCGGGCGTCGACGTTGAGACGGGCGGTGGTGTGAAGGCACCCACTGCTGTCTGACTTCCACGGTTCTCTGGGTGGGGGTGGAGCGGCCCCGTGTCTTGGGCTGCTGGGCAGCCCGCATAGACCAGACTCTGGGACGCGTGGGCGGGCAGTGGCACCGGGTTTGCGCCAGAGCTGCTGGGCTGCGGGAGGCTCCCTCGGGCAGGGGTCGGGGGTGGCTGTGCACCACGCTCGGCCAGTTTGGCTGGTCGCTGCCTTGTGGCAGCTCTGTGAGCCGAGCGAGCAGGCGCAGCGCCTGCAGCGGAGCTTACCGCCTGTCCTGTGACCATGCAAAGGAGCCCTGGGGGGGGCCGAGGTGGGACCATGGGTCCGAACTCAGAGGCGGGCGTCTGTGCTGGCCAGCGCGGGTTGGGGCGAGTCAGGTGCTGGAGGAGCCTGACACTGGGTTGCTGATCAAGGGGTTTGACGAGTGCATGTGGCCACCTGTTGAGGGGCGCTGCTGGGGGTAGGGCTGCCCGGGACACATGGATTTGGCGCTTGCGTTTTATCTGGTGACTGCGCTGCCAGTTTATCCTGGCCCACGCCCTCTGTAGTTTCTGCTACACCTGATGTCCACCCCTCCGGGCAGACCAGTGCTTGCCAGGCCTCTTGCCATGGAGCAGAGCCTGGGGGAGGGGCTCTCCCTCAGCAGTGGGTGCTGACTCTGGGTGCTGGGGAGGTGCTGGGAGTCCAGGGGCTTGGCCCGTCCACTGAAAGGAGCTGCGGGTAAAGAGAGGGCAGCGTGGGCCGGCAAAGGCAGCTTCAGGCGAGTGCTCACCCGGCACGTGCAGCCTGGGCAGCGGGCTCCTGCCCACCCAGGAACGGGTTCCGCTCGCGACGGACTCTGAAGTCTGACCATTGCCCCTGCCTCTGTAATCAGGAGTGACAGGCAGGGTCCCCTGGAGTGTGCAGGAGGTGGGGGGCAGGTCTGGGAGTTCTTCTCCGAGGGTCTGTGGGTCCACAGGGCACCGAGGGGCGGGGCAGGGGGCGTGTGGGAGACCAGCGGGCCTGGCCCCTCGACTTCAGTCCCGGGTTGTGTCCCCAGTGGCAGCACCCCTGCGTCTCTCTGCTGGGGCCCAGGGGACCTGCTGTTCGCGTTTCCAGGGCTGTGCATCCCTGCGCAGCTGCAGGGGCTGCCCCACCCTGTGTGGTTTGCCCCAATTTTGGCAGCGCTGGTGCGTTTGCAATGGCAGCCCTTTCTCTGCCCAGTGTTTCTGTCTAGTTCACAAACTCTCAGGAAGCACCCGACAGGCACCTGTGAAAACCAAGACTCCGGAGGTCCCTGCCTCGAGCACCGGCTCTCGGAGGCGTGTGGCCCGTGGCTGCAAAGCACAATGGTGCCCGTCAGCCCGCGGCGAAGGGCGGCAGCTCTAACTTGGCGGGTCTCCCAGAAGTCCGGGCCGACGGGGCCAGGGTCAAGTGTGTTGTTAAACATACACATTTGTTTTTCTTTTTTTAAATTATTTTGTTGTTCAATTACAGTTGTCTGTGTCCCCCCCACTCTCCCCCACCCCAGCCAAACCCACCTCCCTCCCTTGCTTCCACCCTCCTCTTGGTTTTGTCCATGTGTCCTGTATAAACACACACTTTTCTTAAGAAAAAGATTTTGTAGACTTTGTTTTTTAAAGATTTTGTTTGTTTACTTTCAGAGCAGGAGGGAGGGGGAAGACAGGGAGACAAACATCCACATTTGACAGGTGCGTTCATCCATTGCCTCTTGCACACTCCCGATGGGGGACCTGGCCCGCAGCCCAGGCGTGTGCCCTGACTGGGAGTCAAACCGGCGCCTTTCCAGTCCCAGTCTGGAGCTCAGTCCACTGAGCCACGCCACCCGGCATTCTGTACTTTCATTTATCATTTTTTGTTTCTTTTCTCTCCTCGCCTCGTTTTGAATCAAGGAAACAGCCTTAACAAGCTTGGCCTTTTGTTCTTTGCTGGTTGGGACAGTGTGTGCCAGGCTGCCTTCCTGTTCTGGTCACGGCCGTCCTTGTCAGGGTCCGGGCGAGACGCCCCTTCCCTCCCGCCCGGCGACACGGCTGGCCTGTCGAGTGTCATCATCTCCCCTTCGGGCGCGCGCTGCCCCCCCCCCCCGCCAGTTCCTCCACCTCGCACGCCCTACGCGGGACCCTGGCCCTGCTCCCAGCTGGCCCGCCAGGCTGTCCCCGGGTGGCGGCTACTTCTCGGGCGCACGAAGGTCTCCCTCTGTCCCCCTTCTGGGCCCCGAGCCGTGGAGAAGTCTGCCGCCCTCTTCCAGCCGCCGCTGCCCTGCCGGTGGATCCGTGGCGCTCGTCCAGGACTTGGTGTGGACGTCTGCATGCACTGTGGCTCAAACCCGGGCGGGTGCTCAGCGTCTCTGAGTCTTGTGTCCTCATGTGGGACCCATTCTCACGCCGGCGGGCCGGTGGGCGGGCGAGTATGCACTCGGGGAGCACCGAGCCCGAGGCTGCTGGGCCCTCAGATGTGGTCCCTCTCTCAGAGCTCACTGGGCTTCTCCTCCCGGCCACCGGTCCGCACTCCCCGCTCTCCGTGCCCACCACCGCCTGTGGCTCCCACGCTGGCGGGCTGGGGGCAGGTGGCCTTGTAGGGCTGTGGCTGTGCCCGCAGGAAGCCACCTGTGCTTTTGGGGATGGAGGGAGGTGACCGCAGGTGGCAGCCAGGGCTCTAGGCCGGGGGTGGAGCAGTGGTTTGTCTTTCGTGTTCGGGAAATGTCCGTGTGGGTTCTGGGGCCCTGTGAGGCCAGCTGCCACCAGTGGGCACGGGGACAGCGGCGTCCTTGCTCTGGGTCACTGCCGTCCTCTGGGCTCCGTCCCACAGCCCTTGCTGCCCCTTGTCTCGGTCTGTCCTCGCTCGTTCAGAGGTCTCGGGGCTTCGTGCCCCTTTCCCGAACTCCACCCACGTGTCCTGCCATCCACCCGGAGCCTCTGGACATCTCAGGGCGGCCTCCTCCTTCCCTCAGACACTTCCACTACGCGTGCGTGTGTGGGTTCGGTGGGTCTGCCCCCATTTGGAGCCCGCTCCATCCTTTACGTTGTTCAGGCCAGAACCTTGGGGTGGCCTCGCCCCTCTGGATCCCTCAGGGCGTCCTGCGGCGCTGCCCACAGAGCCGGTCTCAGCTCAGGTTCTTCCCGACCTCCGCCGCACCTGCACCCCACACCCCACACCCTGCCGCACCGGCCTGCCTGGTCCATCCGGTCGGCCCCAGGCATGCCAGGCTCCTGTCTCAAGGCCGAGACTCCTGCCGCCCATCCTCCACCTCTGACCTGCTGGCCCCGCGCTGTCAGTCTCAGCCCCTCCCTGCTCTCCTTCCCCCTGCCGGACAGGCTCTGGGGGCCGGAGGCTCTGCACCAGTCTCCCCCTCCCACCTCCGTCCCCCACCAGCTGCCGCGGCCGATGCCCTCATGTCTCTTGGACTTGGATGGCCCCTCCTGCTTGGCGGCCCCGCCCCTGGCGGGCTCTACCCACAGTGCCTGTGGCCCTCCCGTCCAGCACCTCCTGGTGTTTCACTGAAGCGCAGGCACCGGCAGAGCAGCGATTGTGCCGCCACACGCACGCTGAGAGGCCTTGCTCCCTGCTGGGTGCCCACCACCTGGGCTCTGCCGCCAGCATAGTGCCCACCCCTTCACCGTCCCGGGGCACCCCCCAGCCCTCTGGTTGGCTGGTGGTTTGTTGTGGCTTTTTAAGATGAGCCTCCCCCAGGGATGTGTTTGTGCTGATCCTAGCGAGGGAGAGAGACATCGATCAGTTGTCTCCCGTGTGCGCCCTGCTGGGGACCAGACCCACAGCCTGGGAATGCGCCCTGACTGGGAATCAAACCACATCCTTCTGGCGCGGGGGACACCACCCCAGCCAGCTGAGCCGCCCGGCCAGGGCTTGTTCCAGCAGAGTGGGGAGGGGGGCACCTCAGGCTGGCTCGCTGCCCCAGCAGCTGGACGGGAGGCCACGCTGTGGGCCCCCAGGTCTGGGGAGGGTGGCACCGGCCACGCCCGCTGCGCCTCCTCTCCTCCACTCTGCAGCCCCTGTGTGCGGGGCGGTCCTTGCCCCCTCGCCAGCCCCAGGTTCCAGCATCCACTCTGGACCCCGGCAGAGCTGGGACGGCCGGGCGTTGTGGCCTTGAAGCACCTGGCCGGTCTCGAGTGACTGAAGAGTTGGGGCAGGTGTGGGTGATGGGAACGGGACGAGAGCCGGTCTTCGCCGTGAGACTGGAAATGGTGGAATAGGGAGAGCTCCATGGCGTCCCCATTGGGAGCCCGTGGACTTGGGGAGCTGGGAGGGAAGGGGGCGGCCAGCACCCACACAGGTGGCCAGGGTGGGGGGACGTGCTGGCGGCGCCCGGACTTCTCCACCCGTTGCTCATGGGACTTTCCCTCTTGTTCCTGCTTCGAGGAGCAGGGACACTGGCGGGGGTGAGCAGACCCTGGAGACGGGGAAAGGACCACACCTGGGCGTGAGCAGTGGCTGGACCAGGGCCTCGAGGCGGGACCGTGGGTGCCACGTGGGCCCATGTGGCGTCGAGGCTTTGAGTGTTGGTGAGGAGTTGGGTCTCCCCCGGACTTGGTTCAGGAAGATGCTGGACTTCCAGCGGAACCTCCGTGACCCCTGCAGTGACACGGCACGCCTTTACCAAGACCGGGCGCCTGTTCCGTGTTGCCTGGGGCATGTGGGGGCTGAGCACGCAGAGCCGCGGGAGGCCTTCCCGCCCTCACCAGCCCCGGTTGGGCGCCTGCACCTGCTCACCGCAGGCCACCACGCAGTCAGCCAGCCGGCCTCACTCGGTCTGTCCTGGTCCACACGCCGTCTTTGGCCTCAGCCTGCATGTCCACCCCCAGCCCCTCAGCGATCACAGGGGGACAGACTCTGGGTCGAACTGAGCTCTGGCCCTGGGTGGCCAGCGGCCAGCGTCCTCTCACAGGCCCTCGGGCGTGGTGGGCTCCTGTGGGCACCGGGAGGCCCCCGGGGTCCGCCTCCTCCAGGCGTAGCAGGTGTGATCCCCGGGCTGTGCCTGACTTGGCCGCACGGGAGCTCTTGTTTTGTGTTGTGTCCCGCTGTCCCTCGGGGCCTCAGCCTGGCCCAGCGCTCCTCGCCACACCGCCAGCTGTGAAGGGCAGGTCGACCCAGAGCCAAGGGATCAGCTGTGGGGTGTGGTGAGGGTAGGGGCCTCCTGGGGCCCCTAGCGGACCTGCTCTCAGCCCGGCTGACGCTGGCCCCCAAGGAGGCAGTGCAGGCGTTGCCCCTCCCGCGGGTGTGCTCGGGCACCGTGTTGCCGTGGAGTTCAGGGGCGGCACAGACTCGGGGCGTGGGGCCACCTCCCAGCGCCCGCAGGTGCGCAGGCACGCTCGGGGAGAGTCGAGTGAAAACGTGTGCTGTCCGTTTCAAGTGCCGGAAAGAACTTCAGAGTTAGTTTGTAGAGAAGTATTTTTTGGTAGCAAACAAAAGTTACAGTTAAGTTCACTGAAAGTATTGAAGAAATTTTACAGATGTTTTACTTTTGCTGGAAAATAGTTTTCCAATTTTTTATTACACTGCTACCATAATCATCTAAGCTGCTAAGTTGTATGTGATTTGCTGAACGACAGTTTGTAAGTGAATCAGTTGTGTTAAAAGCAGCTCAACAGAGTTAAGTTAGAAGCTTTTCAGGTTTCACTCTAACTTGTAACGTGAACGTTCAGTTGGTTACATTCCTGAGGCCGCCGTGTGTGATGCGGAGAGCCTGCGTTCTCCTCCCTCCTTCCGGGAGACGGCACAGGCGGGACCGGCGATGCCCGCAGATCCAGCACAGTTGCGGCACTAACGTGCTGCGGTGGGCAGATGGGTGGGCGGTGCGCAGGAGGGCAGCTTATGGAGGCTCCTTGGAGGGCGGTGATGCAAGGCCCGGGGGCCACCCCAGGCCTGTGCGCAAGTGGCCCAGGGGCTGGGCTGGCATGGGGCTTTGCTCGGGGCAGGAGAGGCTGTTGCAGGCCAAGCCTCGCCCGGGCCGGGATCCCTGCGGGGTCCCTTAGCGGCGGAGGAGTGGCCTTGGTGGTCCTGGTTCTCCCTGTCAGACTGGCGACCGGCTCCCAGCGCTGCTGGCCTCACTGGCAGGGGCAGGTGCCCACAGTGCACGACAAGAACCGCCCAGCGCTTTTGCCGCACTGGGATGTGGGGCATGTTGACGTGGACAGCCAGGCTTTGCGAGTGCTCTTGTCTTTCCAGAAGCAGTGTGCCTCGTGGAGCGGAGCTCTGGCCTTGCTCAGGAGGGAGTGGCTGTCAGGAATGAGCCTACTGGTTGTAGGTGGGAGGGAGGGAACCAGCGCGTTAGGGGATACAACGTTACCGTTTCGAAAACAGACTGGTGTTCATAGAAGTCGCTTTTAGTTCCACGCATGCGCTGTATCTGCTATCTGCGGCGCACGGTTGAGTGGGCGTGCCCATGCGTCCGTCAGGAGCAGCGGCCCCGCGGCTGCTCCCTCATTTGGAGCGTTTGGAGCGCGGCCCTCCCCACTGAAGGTTGTGGGTTCCTCATCGGGGTGCACGGGAGGCAGCCGGGGGACGTGTCTCTCCTTCTCCCTCCCCAGCCCTCTCCCTTCAGAGTCAGTGAGCGTATCTTTGGGTGAGGGTTTTAAAAAGCCGTCAGGGAGAAAAGTGTAAGTAAATTAGAATGAACCCCCCACCCCCAGCCAGATCCCAGACTGGAGCGCTAACTTCGCAAACAGTGTTTTCAGGCCTCAAACCTCCTGTGTGGCTTTTGCTCAGGGGTCCTGCTGCCCCTCCTCTAGGTGCCCACGAGGTGGGCGGTGCAGGGACAGCTCCTGCCTGCTGGAGGCTGCGTGGGTCTCTGTCCCCTGGCTCTGCCTGGGCCATGGGGCCTGGGCGGCAGCACAGCGGGGAGGCAGCCAGGTCCTGCCTGTGGCCGCGCCGTGGCAGCGGTCCCTGAGGTGGGCAGCCGGCCCTAGCACAGGGTTGGGGTTGTCGGCGCCGGAGGCTCCGGGCAGAGCCAGTGGGAGGTGTTCCTGCTGGCGCAGCGCCGTCTCGGACAGTGCGTCCCCGCTGAGGGGACCTGTGCGCAGGGCGGCCAGCACTGCGGACCCTGCTCTCTGGGGGCCGAGGTGGGGCAGCAGGCCAGCTGGCTGGGGCAGTGTCTGGGGACAGCGCCTGGCCCCCAGCCCAATGTGGAGCCAGCAAGCCCAGCAAGCCTCGCAGGGGGTGCGTCCCTGGAAGCGTGGAACGCAGCAGGCATCGGGCCGTCTGAGGCGGCCACTGTGGGGTTTTCTGGACGGACAGCCCTGCCAGGCCCTCGGCTGGGAGCCCCTCTGCGACTTGCCCTCCGGGCTGCAGAGGGCCCCGGGGCCTGGCTCCCGGGTGTCCACCTGAGGCTCCTCCCTTTCCGGGGCAGGTGCTGGCCTGCCGGCGTCACCAGCCGCTCCTGCCTCTGGGCGTCTCTCACCCCACAGCCCTGCAGCCTCGCACCCACCGCCACCTGGGAAGGAGCAGCGCTGTGGGGGCCTGCGCATCCTTGTGCCCCACAGTGGTGTGCCTGCGGCGTGGTCCTGGGCCCGGCTGCGGGTCTCTGCTGGTTCTGGCTTCCCTCCCCCGCTGGTCCTGGGAACACCGCTCTGGGGGCCCTCTGGGTTCGTCCCCGGCCCGTCCCTGGAACGTGTTGTCTGGCCTGGGAGCCACGCCCTCCTGGGCTCCTTCCTTTGGCCTGGCTGGGAGTCAGGCGGCCTGAGCACAGTGAGGCACGGCCAGTTGGAGCGTGCCCCTCCTCTAGGGACAGCAGCGTGACCCTTCTAGAGCTGGTGAGGGCCCCAGCGCCTGCCGAGTGACAGGGCCCCAGGCTGGACACCTGGTTCCTGGTGTGGGCGAAGACAATGAGGCCCCGTGCAGCCCCAATGTCTGGGTCCTGCTCCGCCTGGCCTGCCTGGCCCCGCCCTGCTAACGTGCCCCCCCCCCCCGCCCCGCAGGTGTACCTCGGCGAGCTCCCGCAGGACTTCCTCCGCATCGCACCCACGCAGCAGCAGCAGCAGGTGCAGCTGGACGCGCAGGCGGCCCAGCAGCTGCAGTGCGGAGGGGCGGTGGGCACGGTTGACCGCCTCAACATCACCGTGGTGCAGGTGGGTGCGGGGGGAGGGCTGGGGGGGGCCAGGTTCTGCGTCAGCACAGGGAGCTGCTCCTGCTTCCGGTGTTTCCATGCACACGTGTGGATGAGGGGCGGGGCAGATGGGGGCGTCACCCCGCGGCTCTGCCCGGAGTGCTGAGACAGTGGGTGCACTTCCTGGGGGAGGGGCCTACAGGCGAGGGACCCCCTTTGGGCCCTGGGAAGCGCCCGCCCTGCAAGTCTCAGGGCTACCTCTGCCCTCACCCGAGGGGGGCCCAGGGCCTGCGCACACCCCACAGCAGCCTCTGCCACCAGCCCCGGAGGGCGGGGGTGATGGACCCGAGTGGGGGCATGGGGCTGGCGGGAGCCAGGTCCACTGCACAGTGGCAGCCCTGCTGCGGGACGGCGCCTGGAAGGTGAGCATGAGGAGAGGGCCAGCTCCTGCGCCGTCTCTCGGAAGGGGCGGGGAAGTGGACAGCAGGGGCTGTGTCCCTGCTGCTCTTCAGAAGGCCGGCCTCAGGGCTGCAGTGCTGCCAACGGCAGCAACAGGACCCTCATTCGAGCAAGGGTTCCTGTCACTGAGCACTGACAGGCTCATCCTGTCCCAAGCCCGTCTCCCACAGCCACGGAGAGGGCCTTCGGTTCTCTCTGCCCCTGTGTCGCCCAGCCCCCCCCACTCCCCTGCCCAGCCCCCATGGGGCTCTGCATTGGGCGTTGTCGGCCTCAGCCAAGAGCCGTGGAGCAGGTCCTGGGGCACAGGGTGGCTGCAGGTTAGCTGTCCTGGGCTGCTCTGGGTTCTTCCTGCCGGTCAGCCCAGGGCTGGCCAGCACCCTGCTCTGCTTGCCAGGGTGGGGTGGGTCTGGCCATCCCGCTGGACTGTGGCTGGTCTCCGTCAGGGTGTGGGCTGTCCCCCCTGGGGCCAGCCTCCGGTGTCTTTGAGAGTAGGCCTCCTCGGCTTTGCCAAGGCCCAGGGCGGCCGTGTTCTTCTGTGGGCTAGGTCTGTCTGGGCCAGGGTCACAGCAGAAGTGTCATCGTGGTGTTTGCATGTTGGCCCGTGGTCCACCTGGGAGAAACACCTGCTCACAGCTCCCTGACCGACCAAAGCCCCCGTCTTACCCGTCCAGACTCATGCTTCTCCTTACAAATGCCCCCATCCCAAGCAGCCATCCAGCTCCAGGCTGGATTTGTGACCTGGGGGAGGGGAGGGCTCATGGAAACCCTCCTCAGGCGGGGAGGTGGGGGCCAGTGTGCGCTGGTCCTGGGCTGTCCCGGCCCTGCCCTGGGCCCAGGGAAACCCCGTGTTGGACCCACGTGTGCGGGCTCCATGCCCCTTGCTCTCCATCCTGGGGCAGCCTGCCTCCCCCACCCTCTCGTACCTGAGGCCTCTCCTGAAGAGGGGAGAACCGGTGCTCCGGCAGTGTCGTCACCATGCCTGCCAAGCACAGCCCCCCGTGCGTGCTCTGCCCCAGACTTGTGGACCCAAGTGGGGACCCGCCCCACACCCCTGGTGCCCAGGAGCGTGCTGACAGCCACGCGCCACACATCCCAGTGACTGGATTCAGCCCCGGACACACGGGCTGATGGCTGGAGGTGGACGACTCTGGCGAGCCTGTGCTCTCACTGCTGGCCATGGCCCCGGTGGTTCTGACGTTGGCTGTATTTCAGGCCAAACTGGCGAAGAACTACGGCATGACACGCATGGACCCGTACTGCCGGCTGCGCCTGGGCTACGCGGTGTACGAGACGCCCACGGCCCACAACGGCGCCAAGAACCCGCGCTGGAACAAAGTCATCCACTGCACTGTGCCCCCCGGCGTGGACTCCTTCTACCTGGAGATCTTCGACGAGGTGAGGGCGGCGTCCCGGCCCCCGTGCTCCGGCCGAGCCCCATTGAGTCGGTGGGGGGCGGAGGCACCGTCGTTCTGACCGTGGAGACGCTCCAGGGATGCGGAGGGGCCTGGGGCTGGGCATTAGCTCCCAGGGCGGGGCCCTGGCCACCCCAGCAGGAGTGCAGGGTGAGTGTGCCGGGCAGGCCCTTCCATGTCCAGAAATACCACGGCCAGTGGCAGCAAAGTGCTCGGCGCCGTCCACGCGCCCAGCTCACACACGCCATTACCAGGGACGGCACTTGTGAAGCGCTGGCACACAGCCCCCAGACCAGACGCCTGGAGGCCGCTGGCCGAGCAAACAGGGCGGGTGTGAGGGGTCACTCTCGTGCCGGGTGGGGCTGTGCTCCTTGGTGGTGCAAGTCTCAGACAGTTTGTCTGAGGGGCCTGGGGCGTGACAGGTGGGGGCGGTGGGGCTCTTCCTCAGCCTGGTCCTCCAGATACGTGGCTAGGAGCCCCCCGCTCCTCTTGCGGCCCAGCCAGGTGCCTCAGCAGGTAAGCACACCAGGGTTGAAGGTGGGTGGCAAGGCAGGGAGGGGGCCCCTTGGTCCCGTGCCCGTGGACCCTCCCCTCCGTCCCACCCTCTGCTCCTTCTGGAGAGGCGTGGTCAGCTTGGAGGGCACCTCCTGTCTGCCATCTGTACAGCCCCCGCCCGGGCTCCGGGGTGTGGGGGGACTCTCGATGCCAGGGACGTGTGGCATTGAGTCTCCAGGTAGCTGGTCTCCATTGACACATGGCCTGGGGGCTGTGGAGGGGTCGGACCCAGGGGAAGGTGGCTCCTTGAAGGGGGGGCGAGTTCCTCAGTGCCGGTTCTCCCCATTCCCGCAGCGCGCCTTCTCTATGGACGACCGCATCGCCTGGACGCACATCACGATCTCCGAGGCCCTGCGACAGGGCGAGGTGGAGGACAAGTGGCACTGCCTCAGCGGGCGGCAGGGCGATGACAAGGAGGGCATGATCAACCTGGTCATGTCCTACTCGGTGAGTGAGCTTGCGGCCCTGGGGTGGGGTCCAGCGGCCCGGGGGTGGGGGGCACTGTGCCAGGGCTGGCTCCACTTGAGCCCCAGACGGCCCGGGCAGCGGCACCTGCCAGCGAGGTGGAGCCCTCAGTCCCTGGGAGCTGGGCCTCCCTCTGAAGCCCGTGGTTCCCGCAGGGTCGTGGGGTGGTCACGGGAAGAGCTGCCCTGCTCCGTCCAGCCCTGGCTGGCTGTTGGGAGGGGCCGTGTTGGGTGGAGGCTGAGTCATGGGGTCATGGCCCATCTCTTGGGGGGTCTTCCCTTGTGGTCTGGAGGACCCTTCTGTGCAGCAGGGGGTGTCTTGGGTCCTGCCCTCCCCCTGGACATTCTGGTGAGCTGGCCGGGAGGAGGCTCGTGCGTGTGCGCCCCTGTGACCGAGTGGTGTTCTCTGCTGTGTGCAGTCAGTGCCAGCCGCCATGGTGATGCCACCGCAGCCTGTGGTCCTGATGCCCACCGTGTACCAGCAGGGCGTCGGCTACGTGCCGCTCACGGGTGAGTGCTGCCCCGCTGGGGCCTTTCTGGGGAGCTGTTAAATGTCGGGGTGCTACGGGGGTTGGCGTGCAGCCTGGAGGCAGCCTGGTCCTCAGAGGAGGCATGAGGACCCTTCCAGAAGAAAGGGTCAGAGGCGACACCTGAAATTTTTACACACACAGTGAAATAGAGCTTGCATTTTCCCTAACTGTTGGCGTGGATCAGGGGAGTCAGCACCCACGGGGGGGTAGGCGTGACCTTTCAACGTTCCAGTGTGCGCTCCCTCTGGTGAAGTGCGCCGCGCGAGGGCCGGGCTTGCTGTGTCGCGTTCGTCTTCACGAGCCGTCCGCCCCCACAGATGGGCCCCCGGTGGCGGGCAGCAGGGTCCAATCGCACTGCAGCTTCTGTGTCTGCGGGTTTCCGGAGCCTTGGCCTGCAGACTCACTCACTGCGCCTGACCCTGGACTCAGCTGGCCTCCTGCCACAAACCACCGTGAAGCATAGCTGAGGCTGCAGCTCTTTCCAGGTGTCGGCGCAGGCCGTGTGGGACCGTGACTCCGAGATGGGGCTGAGGGGGAGCCCCAGCGTCTCCAAGTGGGGCCGGGGTCTAGGCAGAGCGGGCCGCACCATTGCACCAACTAGGCCGAGGCCAGAGGCCCCGGGGGCGGAGGTGGTGAGCGCCGCGTGGGGTGCTTTGGAGAGCGGGGCGGGGCGGCGCTCACTCTCGGGCTGCTGCTGCGGGGTCGGGGGCAGCGCGGCTGCTGGGCCTGCCAGCGCCACCCTCACCCGGAACGGCCCCAGCAGGTGGAGCTGGGGGGCTGCAGCCCAAGTCGCAGGTCCCCACACAGGTCAGAGCGCTCTGTCTGGGGTCAGGCAACCCTGGGGTGAGGCCCGGCACTCTGCGGAGGGCGCCGTCTGCCAAAGACACTGGGCGGTGTGGCCCACAGTCAGGGCGGATCCTGCCCATAGGAAGTGATTGAAGGGACCAGAAATCTCGGAGCAGCTGTAACACATGTCAGAAGTGAAGGGCAGTGTCCTAAGTGAGAAGAGAGGGGACCTCAGCAGAAAAATGGAGACTGGTAAAGGAACCAAGCAGGAGCTGTCGGCCTGAGACACGCAGCGGTCGGAGGATGTGGGCCTGTGGGAGCTGCCTGGCCGGGGTGGGCCCACCACGGGCTCTGGTCAGCGTCCAGGCCAGCCGAGGGCCTCCGTCCTGGGCCTCAGTGGGGCCCGCCCAGCTGGGTGTGTGGATGAGATGTGTCCTTCCATCGCCCTGAGCTGGGGGTCTCAGCAGGCGCAGGTGGCCTGTGGGGACCGCCAACGGTGCCCTGTGACCAAGTCCCACAGAGCCAGTCTTCATGCAGTGGGAAGCCCCACCATCCATGCAGGAGGCCAGAGTCCAAAAGTGCAGTGTTGGGGGCCGTGGGGGGGAGGTCCTTCCTCTCGTCCAGCTTCTGGGGTCCAGGTGCTGCTGGACGTGGGCCAAGTCCCTGGTGTCCCCTCTGTCCGCACATGCTCCTTGGTGGGCCTGTGGCCGCTGGCTCCTGAGGGGACCCGTGAGTGGGCGCGAGCCCCCCCGCCCCCCCAGTGTGACTCGTCTCCCTGGATGGCACCTGCGAAGACCCTGTGCCCAGTGAGAGCCCACTCACGGGCACCCAGGTGGGACAGTGCCTCACACACCTGCCGCTCCCCCCGCACTGCCACCGACGCCATCAGGGCTGGTTAACGGGGAGTCAACCTCCTGAAACAGGCAGGGTTCGTGGTGTGTCTGTGGTTTCCATCCTTAGTTCTCTTGTAAGTGCCTTTGAACTTTGCCCTAAAACGTTTGTTTCAGGAAGCGGTGGATTTCTTAAATGGAGACTGTCCTTTGCTGCTCTTTGTAAGTTTTGAAACAATCTCAAACTAACAGAAAACTTACAAAGGGAAGAAATTTTGCCGAACCTTTGCCACCAATTTGCCTGTGCAACACCCGGTGCCCCACCCCCGGGTCCGTGGCAGCTGTCACAGGCGTGGCCGACATAGACCATGGCATCCTCTGAGTGTCCCCGCTGCCCCTCACTGTCCTGAGTGGTGGGTTGGCCCGAGTTCTGTGGTTCCTTCAAAGGTGGCACATTTTTCAGCCTGCGCTGACTCGGTTGCCCCTGTGTGCTCAGGCACGGCTGTGCCGTCGGGCCTGGGTCTCTCGGCGTGAGGAGTGGCAGTGCCGACACTTTGGGTAGAGGTGGGACCGAAACCGCTGTGTGTCCACCTGGCCCGGCCCTGAGACCCAGCTCTAGGGGTCTGGGGGAGGCAGCCTGACTCTGGCATGGCCGACAGCATCAGAACCACACTCGAAATTGGGGTCAAGGCCAGCCAGTGCCACCCTGCCCTGGCTGCCTCCAGTGGGGTTCACAACAGACATCTGACGCTGAAGGCCGCCCTCTGTGTAAGCCAGTGAGGCGGGGCTCCGATGCCCCCCCAACTCGCTTAGGACACCCTGCTTCCCCGGTGAGTGCCGGCAGGTCAGACTCGCCGGCTCGCAGGGGCCAGTGCCGCCCCCGAGGAGTCTTCTCTGTCACGTACCCTTCCTGAGGGGCCAAGCCCGCAGCGTCTCTGAGCCTTGTCCCTGTGTCCCTCTGTGCTCTGCCTGCACGGTGGCGGCTCCCAGGCTGAGTTGTGCTGCACCGGCGGGGGCGCACTCAGCTGCGCCTGTGCCAGATGGGGCGCCCGTGGGTCCCAGTGCCACCCAGCTGCAGAACCAGAGCTTGTGGCCCATGGGGGCAGTGTCTGTGTGGTCGAGAGTGGAGGGGTGGCTCCGCGGGCGTCTCTTGCGGGGGGGCCCCCCGCAGTGCCCACTCTGGGGTCTGGTCAGTGTCTCCCACAGAGGTGCAGGTGCTCTGGGAGCTCGGGGATGCCGGGGTCTCGGAGGCTGTTTCCCAGCGGGCCTGGCCTGTGTGACTCTGAGCCGGGGTCTCGGAGGCTGTTTCCTCGTCAAGAGCGTGACGCTGTCACATTGCAGCCGTCCTCGCAGTCTGTTGAAGTGCCCTCTCTCCTCTCCACTTACCACCGGCCCACAGGGGAGAGGACGGGTCTGTGGAGCCTCTGTGAAGTGGCTGCAGCTGCGGGACACTGCCGGGCACCTGTCTGGTGGGCTCAGAACCCCAGGAGAGGTCACTCCTGTTGGGGGCACATGCCTCAGTGATGGGACAGGCAGCCCCCAAGTCCTGAGTCCTCTGACAAGGAAGGAGGAATCACAGAGCCCCTGCAGTGTCCCAAATGTGGCCAGCCATTCCCACTGGCCACATTCAGTTCCCTTCTGCTCTGGTGCCGCCTGGGTGACCCTGCTCTTGCCAGACGCCACTGCAAGGAGGGGTGGGGGCCCCCCTTCACCTCCAGGCTGAGGCGACCCACCTGCGGACGGCCAGCCCTGAAGGCGGGGGCAGCTGTGGGAGGCAGGTGGTCCGCAGGGCCTAGCCCAGCAAAGTCGGGAGGAGGGCTTGACTCGCCCCCCATGTGCCGTGCCTCAGAGTGGCTGTGCCCTCTGGCCCTGGGGCCGGCTGCCGACCCGCCCGTCCCTGACCCCATCTTGTGCTTGCAGGAGTGCCCGCGGTGTGCGGCCCCGGCATGGTGCCCGTGGCCCTACCCCCGGCCGCCGTGAGCACCACACCCCGCTGGAGTGAGGAGGACCTCAGAGCCGTCCAGGACATGTTCCCCAACATGGACCACGAGGTGATCCGCTCCGTGCTGGAGGCCCAGAGGGGGAACAAGGACGCGGCCGTCAACTCACTGCTCCAGATGGGCGAGGAGTCCTAGACCCCGCCACCCGCCACCCGCCCCCCTCGCCGCCCGCCCTTCGGACTCACCCACCCAGGGCTCCCCACGAGATCCCTGTCGAGAGCCCTGTGCAGCCCTGGCCTTGGATGCCCATGTCGCCCATGTCCACGCCCACGTCCTCACCCCGTTGGGGACGCATGTGGGTTCTAGCTCCTGACGGCCGCTCAGGGCCATCCCCTGGGTGTGTCCGCAGGTGGCCTCGCTCCTCAGCGGGGAGACGGCAGTGCCCTGCGCCCAGCACTCACCTTCCCACCGGGGCGAGCGCTCCACTGCCGCCCGCTCCTGCCCCCGCCGTCCCCGCAGGTGTTCTTGTTGGGGTGGCCGCCTCGGCCGCAGCCTGAGAGGGGCCCAGTGATCTCCGGCTCCGTGAGCGGCCTGCAGCCCTGGGGACTGTGACCTTTGGGGCCGGACGTGCCTGCTGGGGGACCGCACGCCTGCCTCCTCCTGCCCTCCCGCCCTCACTCCTGCCTGCCAGCCCTCCCGCCACCTTCTCCGTGCGCCTGGCCGCTCGCTGGTCCCGGCCAGTGTGGTGCAGCCAGGCCTCAGCCACGGGTGTCCCACTGAGTCCCTTCCCAGCCCACGGTGGTGTCAGGCCAGGGCTGTTCTGAGCTCAGAGGCCCCTTCTGTCCTTCCTGGGGGGCTGCATTGCCTGCCCTGGTTTGCTTTGTGCACCAGAAGCTGAGGTGGGGGTGAGGAGTAGTGGGTGGGGCGCTCTGCTGAGCGAGGGGCGTGGGGCCCACTCGCTCTCTGCCGATGCTGGTTCCGGGAACCCTGCTGTCCGGGGGCTCGGCCTGGGGGTACAGCAGGGTCTGCGAGGTGCCTGCCCGGTGGGGGGTGCATGTGGCAGCCCACACCCTGGCCCTGCTGCAGCCGCGGACACGGCAGGGACAGTTTGGGTGATACCGAGGGATGTTTGAGGGGTTTTCCGGGAACGACACACTTTAACCCACACCCGTGAGCTGGCCTCTTGCGTGTCCATATGCTTGGGGGTTCAGTTCGCGTCCAGCTGCAGTCACCTCCCTCCCCCAGGAGCCGGCCGGCCTGCGTGCGGTCGCACAGTCTTTCCGGTGGGGCGTCTGAAGTGTTGGCAGGAGGAAGTGAGACCTTGGGTCGTCATGGAGAAGACGGCCATGAGCCTGGAGAGAGTGCAGTGCTGGGTGGCACTGGCAAGGGGGGTCTCCACGCAGGCCTGTCACCGTCCGAGAGGCCTGACCCCTGCCCAGAGCCCGGCGAGCACCGCCCTGTTGTGCTGCCACTAGCAGAGGCCAGCGGCTGCAGCGTGTGTTGGTGGAGCCGCCGCTCCCAGCCAGCGAAAGCACGGGGCAGGCCATAGCTCCCTTGAGTTCCAGCGGCTCCCGAGCGGGCCGGGCGCAGGCCACGACTAGCGCTGCTCTCTTCCTTCCTGTGGCCGAGGCCCAGGGAGGCTGCACTCACGCCCAGCCCCAGAGTGGACACTCGGCTGGAGGGCGACCCAGTGTGCCGGGAGCAGTAGTTCAGGGGACCTGCGCTCTCCATGTCTCCGCCTTCCTTTCTCACGGACACTTTTTCACTGAGCCCTGAAAGGCCCCACCGCACCAGGCCTGGTCGGGCAAAGCAGGCTGCATCGTCCACGCCTGGGCTCACCGGGGCAGCCTGCTCCCCACAGGGGAGGCCGCCCCTCACCCAGCGGCACAGGGGGGCCACCGGGCGGGCGGGCCCCTGCAGACACAGCCCTCAGGGCCTGCTGCTCCCTCTGGCCCCACTGGGCCTGTGTGGGCTGTGGTCCTGCCTCTGCTCTGCGGGTCCCCGAATGGCCCCTCCCCTGTGCCCCATCCCTAGCTTCCTTCCGCGTCAGCGCAGGCAAGGCCTCATCTGCCTGGCTCTTCTCGTGGGTCCAGTGTCCAGATTTTTCTTTGATTGTAAGATATATTTTTACTTCTCAGCCTTCTAATTTAACAAATGATCTATATAAAGATAGAGAATTAAAGTCCTTCAGGGAAATTAACCGTTGGTGTCCCCGACTGTCTGTAACTCAGCTCACAGCCGCAGGGCTGGCCACGTGTTTGGACGAGCGCCCTGCAGTGGTCTGGCGGCAGGCTCGTGTCAACAAGGGTCCACCGAGTGGGCTGCTGGGGCCCCAGGCCAGGCCCCCACCACGGCCCAGACAAAATGCTGGCCCCGGTGCAGGAGCACAGCCCCCGCCGGCCCCACAGCACAGGCCCATGCAGACCTTGGGCCGCTGCTGCCACTGCTGCCAGAAGACCGCCCGTGCGCCCACACAGCCTCTCCAGCTCCACGCTCAGAGCCAGCCTTGACTCGCCCTGTGGGCTGAGGGCGTGGGCTCTGGGGGCACGGAGCTGCAGCGGGCTTCATTTGAAACTCGAAGGGAACCCCAAGATGACTCCCTTCCCTGCACTAGGCAAAGCCCCTGGTGTCCTTAGAATTCTAAGGCCCCCAGGAAAAAACGGGCCCCACGTTTCTGCCATTGAAGGAGAAGCCCATGGGGTGGAGAGGGGCCTGGGGTGGTCCTCGGTGGCATGGTGGGCTGGCTTCCACGGCTCTTAGCGTTCAGTGTAGCTTTAACCCAGCCCGGAAAGCCCGAGACAGGCTCCTGCGCGGCCTGTGAGCTGTGAGGCGTCACCAGCACCACAGCAACAATCCTCATTAGAGAGAGCAGAAACTGGGATGTCACGGGGCTTGTGACACAGGCGTCCCCCCTAACTCAGCAGGATGCCAGGAGGTTCTCAGGGGACGTCCAGCTGTCAAAGACCCAAGACACCATCCATCGTTGGGGCAGTGCCCTGCGGAGACCCACTCAGAGACCATGCCCCATCCGGCGGGGCTCAGAGGGCCGAGGGCTGAGCACAGGTTCATTCCCGGTCAGGGCGCACGCCCGGGCTGCAGGCCAGGTGCCGGGGAGGGGGGAGGCGCACGAGAGGCAGCCACACATCAATGTTTCTCTTTCACCCTTCCTTCCCCTCTCTCTAAAAATAAATGTTTTTAAAAAATTAAAAAGAAAACGGGACTCAGAGGGCTATTGTCTACAGCACAGGCAGCAAACCCAAGGCCCGCGGGCTGAGCCCGGCCCTCCCCTTCGTTTCAGCCGGCGGCAGCGCCGGGCTCTCGCTCAGCTGTTAAGGAGCAGTTGTTTTCATGCAGCCCTCAAATTACATTGAGCCCTTGGAAGGCAACCTCGAGGCTGCTGTGGCCCCAGTGACAGTGAGTTTGACACTCCTGGTCTCTAGTAAGATGACAGACTGAGCCCAGGGGGACGGAGCAGAGACCAGGGCTCGGGTGGCAGTGCGGGGCCAGTGTGGGAGTCATGAGTGGGGGAGCGTGTGGGAGTGGGGAGGAGCAGGAGGGGCCACCCGCCGCACAGGTTGTTGGAGGCCTCTCCTGGCAGGCCTGGTTTGGAACTGCGTCTGTTGGGTGAAGACTTGCAGCCTCGGGGAGACCTGGACGGCGAAGGGAGGTCGGCATCAGCCCCCAGCATAGTAGCTGCGGCCGTCTCCCCCTGCCTTACCGGTCGCTCCCGCCCTCCTGGAGCAGTGGGCCCAGCGTGTGGGAGCTGGCGCAGGGGCAGGGTCGGGGCTGGGCGCTGTGCTCTGGACCCGGGGCTTCCGCTGTCGGGGTGCAAAGCGTGGGGCAGCCATGGCACCTCCCCGATCTTGCGAGCCCCCACCGCCTGAGACTTCAGGCGGACGCAACAGCCAGTGCCCGTTCTCCTCCGTCTTCCCCATTGTACCCCTTCGGGGGCCGGGCATGGAGGATGAGACATTCGGGGTGCCCCAGGAATTCAGACTGTGAGACACAGGGCCAGCTCACAGGAGTGACCCCAGGGACGGGCGGCCTCACCTGCTGCGAACCTGCAGCCTTGTCAACCTGCAGCGCCGCCTCCCGGCGGGCGGCCGGTCCCCACTGGGCTTCCCGAGGAGGGGGCCGCTGAGGAGCCTGGCCCCTCCCCTGCAAGAAGGCCCTCCCTGGGCCGCCCCTCCCCCCAACCCCACCGGCCACGGCCTTGCTGCCCACGACCGTTCTGTCCACTTGGAGTTGTTTCTGCTTCCCGCAAGGGTCCAGCCCCCACGTCCCAGGGCCCACGTGTGCCCCCCATTGGCGCGTTCACAGCCTGCGCCCCCGACACGTATGGACAGTGGGCCCTGCTCTGGGGGTGGCGGAGGAAGGAGAGGGGGCCCCTGCTGGGGGGAGACGACGGACACACAGGCCGACCTGACGTGTGCCTGGTGCCAGAGGAAAGGTCCCCCAGGGAGGAGGGGCTGCCGCGCAGGCAGTAGGGGTGGCTCCCTCGGGGTCAGAGCCACATCACACCCTGCTCCACCCCGCCACACAGCCAGCCTGTGGGGCAGCCGCTTTCCGCCCAGGCCTCGCCATCTGCCACCAGTTTCCTAAGGAGCCCCGTGCGTTTGAAGTAATGGGGAGGGTGTTCCCGAGCCCTTGGTTGACCCCAGGCTCCTGCTAGGGCCCCCACAGCCCACTCGGGACTGACCCGGGCCTCCGCACCCCTGCCTTCCTGCCCCTCCCAGCGGGTGCACACAGACCGAGGGGGTGCCATACAGCCCGGGGGCCCCTGAACAGCCCAGGCACCAGGTGCGGGGCCGGGGAGTCAGTCGGAGGAATAGATGCCAGGACCACCACGTGTGAACGATGCTCAGCGTTTATTTGTGAGGTTGGGGCTGGGGGAGCAGAGGCGGTGCTTCGAGCACTGACCCCTCCCCGCTCCTCGGCCTCGGCCACTCAGCCCCAGGTCCAGATGTGGGCAGGCGGCCACGCAGCTCACACCGCCCCCGGGAGGCAGCAGGCCCCGCCCGAGCAGGCATCAGTGCTGCGGGAGGGGCCACACTCCACGGGGCCGCAGGCCTGCAGTGGGGGCAGCACAGCCCGGCCCCTCTGATGCCGGTGAGGGGTGCATCTGGTGGGGGGTACTTGTTCCAGAGAAGGCCTGGCGCTGAAGGCAGGGCAGGTGACCCAGACAGGGGCCGGAAGGGCCCCCCACCTCGTGCCCCCGTCAGCTGGACCCCCACTGCACTGTCTGTCCCCTATCGCCGGGGTGTGGGTCCCCCCAGGGCAGGTGGGAGGTGGGTGGGGCGCAGTGGCGTCAGACCGCCTCGGCCCCTAGGACGGCAGGTGGGAGGTGAGGTCTGTGGGAGCCTCGGGCAGGAGCTCGCAGGCGGGGGCGCAGCTGCACTGCTCCACGTGGGTGTAGGTGAACCGAATGGTCGTCCCGTTGGGGCACCGCAGGGCCACCGCCGCCTCTCGGGCCCTGATCTCCCGGCAGCAGGTGCACCGCCGTCTCATGGCCTGGGCCTCGGGGGAGTACCTGTGGATACACGGCCCTCAGACGCCACCTCCCAACCTGGAGTGGACCCACGCTGGTCCGTGGGTGCCGGGCTGCGCGGCCCGAGCCTGGGACGGCCCTGCGAGCGGGCGGGGGCATTTTGGATCCCTAGCTCTTCCAGCCAGGCACCCTCTCCCCCCACTGAACTTGCTGACCCCACAGGCCCCCTCCTCCAGGAACCTGCCCTGGGCCCGTCCACCCGCCTTTTCTGGCTGAGGGCTCACAGCTGGTCGAGGCCCAGGCCAGGGAGCTGGCTCTGCTCCCAGAGCCCAGCCGGCGAAGGCCCTGAGTCTGCCCCTGGAGCACAGCTAGCTGTCTCTGTGCCTGGCTGTCTGGGCCTGGCTCTGAGGGGCACTGTGGACTGTCAGACAGGTGTGGACAGAGGGGAGCTCCTCTGTGGTCACCCTCTCCCCTTCCAGACCACCCAGGACCCAGGGCAGGGCCTCAGGCCAAGGGTGGCCGTGAGGGTCACTGTGCGGCGGTCTGAGGCCTGGGCGCCTTCCTGCTGGCCCACAGGGCTCCCAGGCAGGGCGGGCAGGGCCCACTCACTTGGACACTCCCGGGCAGGGGCCCCCGCAGAAGGTCATATTGACCGGGGCCTCGCAGCCCTGGTGTCGCAGCAACGTCCTGTTGACGCGGACCTGGCAGGAGTCTGGACAGAGGAAAGGCGGTGGAGGCGGGGGCGTCTCAGCAGACCTGGCCGCTCAGGAGCTGGCCGTTCAGAGTGGGGCTCCGAAAGCTGGGGGGGGCGGCGGGGGGCAGGGGGCGGGGGGGAGGCAGTGGGCAGGGGCTGGATGAAGCTGGAGGGCAGGGGCCGGAGGGCAGCCTCGACTTACCCTCTTCCTCGCAGAAGTAGCAGCAGCCGGTTTTCCTGAGGATGCCCTGCAGCAAGGGACACAGAGAGGGTTGGTGGCTGGCAAGAGCTCCAGAGGGCCTCCTGGCGGGGAATTCCAGGGAAGGTGGGCGTGGCCTCATGAGTGGGGTGTGGCCCCAGGGTGGGGCGTGGATTCCAGGGCAGGACAGGGCGTGGTGTGGGCGTGGCTTCCCGGGCAAGGCAGCTGCGGAGCTGTCGGATACCCATGGCACGCACCCTGCAGTTGGACAGGTCTGGGCAGACCTCGGGCCTCGGGATCAGCACGTGGACCCCACTCTTGACCTGGCAGTGGTAGTGGGTGCAGTTGTCCACAAGGCTGTTGACCCAGGTCTCGTTGGGCTGAAATGCACGGGGGCGAGTGGAGGCCGGGGTGAGGGCGGTCTTGTGGTCCGAGGAGGGATGGAGGGGAGGGTCTCTCTGGTGGAGGGCTGAGACCCGGCCCCACCTTACCTGGAGCACCCGGCCGTCGGGCGTGAGGCAGGCTGTCGACCTGCACTCCCCGCAGCACTGCCCGGCCACCTCCGAGTACTGGAAGCCCTGGGGTCAGACAGAAGCTCGTCCGGGCCTGGCTCTCAGCAAGAGGGGCTGCCCCCCCGTCCTGCCTCAGCCTCGCCCCTGCTTCCAGCCCCCTCTGCATCTACGTCTGCCTCCCTAGAACCTGCCCCCAGCCCCAGCAGCCCGCAAGCCCTGCCCGCCCCCATGCCCCTGCGCGCGCGTGCGCGCGCGCGCGCACGCGCACGCGCACACACACACACACACACACACACACACACACACACACTGTCCTCCTGCTTTGTGGCCCCCTCTCAGGGAAATCAAGGCCCCGGCACAGGCTGAGCTAAAGAACCCGCCCTGGGGCCTGGGTGCCAGTGACGAGGGTGCTGCCAGGTGGGCGAGCCAGGGTCGCTCACCTGGGGACAGGTGGTGTTGCAGGTGTCCTCCTCGCAGCGCACAGTCGGCTCCCAGTTGTCTGCAGACAGGCAGGTGCACGTGTGGCAGGGGATGGCCGCTGGGAAGGTCGCCCCGACCTGCAGGGGAGGGGAGGAGAGGGCGTGGGTGGGCGGCCTGGCGGTGAGGGGCCCCGCCTGGGCTGGGCGGGCCGGGGGGCAGTGGGGCCCACAGTGGTGCTCTGCCTTCTCCGGATGGAGTCGGCGTGCCCCCTGGCTGGGCGCAGGCCGGGAGAGCAGCAGTGGCCCGGGCAGAGGCAGGACTCTGAGTGGCAGGGGTCCTGGGTAGACTGGAGGGGCCTAGGAGGGTGTGGCCCTGCCCCAATAATCTTCCGGGAGGAAGCTTCCAGGAGGCCACCAGGTGCGGAACCACAGCCCCGCCGAGCTCTCTGCACTAGGCGTCCCTCCTGGGGCCCCCGCATCCCCACCAGCTCCAAAGGGCCAGAGCCCCTCTGTCTGTCTGCTGCCAGGGCAGGAGGGGCAGACAGCTGAGTGTGTGGAACTGAGAAGTGGAGGGAGGGCCCCAGGGCCCGGGTGCCCTGCCCGCAGGCCTCGGAGCACTTACCCCGTAGGAGGTGCCGTTGTAGGTGCACAACTTGGGCCCTGCAAGGGGAGGGAGGGCTGAGGGCCTGCTGGGCAGTGGGAGGGCGCCCGGACACCGCCCCCTCCCACCCCAAGCACCACCCCAGGGAACGCACTGCAGTTGAAGGTGGCGCAGCAGTCACCCTCCCCCTGGGTGCGGACCAGATCCTCTTGGGGTCCGCATTCTGGGGGGCTGTCGTGGCAAGTGCTCGAGTTGCAGACTGCGGGAGAAGCAGGACGTCGTGGCGGTGACCCCTGCCCTCCCCGCCGTGCCAGTGCCCAGAGTTCCCCACATCGGAGCCGAGGAAATGTTTTTCCTCTGTGGCCCTTCTGGGTTCTCTTCAGGTCCCCTCACTGGCACCTCCCTGGCCCTTCCCAAGTCCCTGGACAGACCAGAGGTCACCAGCCTCATTTCTAGGAGGAAAAATGATCCCACCCCAGTGGTCCAGCAGTGGCCAACCCTGCCCGAGGGGGGGCGGGGCTCACCACACAGCATCTCCTTGCAGCAGGGGCGGCCAGCCAGGGGCCTGGTCACCGGCACGAAGCCAGGCCGTCCACACTCTGGGGGCTGGGCTTGGACGTCACATTGCACCGGGACACACCGCACCGTCACAGAGCCCTCGTCGCACACGCAGTTCTGGCAGTTGCTGACCCACTGCTCTCCGGGCTGGAACAGAGCAGGCCAGGTCCCCCAGGGCTCCCCGATGGTGCCCCGGCGCCTCGGGCTGCGCCCGGTCAGCACTTGGCCTCCCGCTCTAGCCCCCTTCTCTGGAGCAGCCACTGTGACAGACGTGTCACACGCCCAGGTACCCCCCCAACCAGCCCCACCGCGGCTGCCATGGCAGAGCCGGCCACTCCGACAGGAGGGCGCTTGCTCCCTCCTTCTGCTTGAGCGAGGTGGGGCCAGGCAGGGGCAGAACCACTCACGAATTTGGGAAACCCATCCGGTCCCACGCAGGCTGGAAGGAGAGGAGAAAGGGAGTCACTGGAAGTCCCGGGGTTTTCGGCCCGGTGGCAGAGGCCCCAGGCCACAGGGACACGTCCTCTCAGTCCTGGCCACACCCCCAGCCAAGGCCGCTGTCCTCCCACCAGGAACAGAAACCCTGGTTTCTGCTCAAGGAGTGGCCGCAGGGCTGCCCATAGGACAGGCTAGAGCTGGCCTGGGACCATGGGCGGTCGGACGCTGAAGCAGGGCAGACCCAGGACAGAGGTGTCTGCCCAGTGGCTCCCCACCACGTCGTCCCCTCCACCCGCCCGCAGCCTCCGGTCACGGGTGGTGCTTACGGCACTCGGGCACACAGATGCCTGTGTAGGAGTTGAAGAGGATGTGGCTGTCGGGACAGAAACAGCCCTCCACCAGTCTCTTGTTCCATGGGATCTGTGCCCTGCAAGGTGAGGAGGTTGGCCCTAGGACCCTCCATCCAATGGGACGGGCAGTGCGAGGGAGCAGGGCCGCGGGCACGGGTGGGGTGCTGGGTGGTCAGCTGCCCTGAACATCCCCTGGGGTCCAGGTTGGAGGTCTGGGTGGGGGAAGGCTACCCCAGAGACCTCGGCCCTCCTTCTGTCCCCTCCTGGCTGTTCCCAGACCCTGTGGACACTGTCCCCACCGTTCCCACCCCACGGCTGGTGCTCACCTGGAGTCACAGGACCTGGGCTGCGAAGGGCCACACGCCTTGTACACCTTTTCAGGTGGGCAGGTGAATTCTGGGGGCACAGAGACGGGTGTTAGGTGTGCCGAGGAGGCCAGAGCCCCTGGCAGCTGCCCCAGACTCACCGCACAGCCCGCCAGTGGCATTCCGCCAGTCACTGCAGGCGCCACGGGCTCGGCAGAGCGCTGCGTAGGCCTCCAGGCTCTGGCAGGGAGCCTCAGGGTGGCCGCTCTGGCAAGCGTCACTGACGCAGGTGCTGAAGAACAGGCTGGGCGGGATGAGGCCGTGGCACTCCTCGAAGAGGCTGTGGGCAGGGGCGGTCAGAGGTCGGCTTGGAGAGCTGGGTGCTGGGCCCCAGCAGGGCCACCACCCCAGGACGGCCCAGCGCCCTGGAGGGACTCACTGGCTCAGCAGCAGCTCACAGAGGGGCGCGGTGGGGCACGAGGTAGTAGAGGGCGCCGAGGATGGGGAGTGGGTGGCGGTCGTGGGGGGGCCTGTGGGTGCCCAGCAGCTCCCGGGGACCAGCCAGTCCTTGGCCATGTCCTGACAGGTGGGGGCCACGGTGCCGTCTGGCCGGCGGCAGTCATCCGTCCTATCGTTGGTGCAAGTGCCTGGGGAGTCAGGGGCCGGGAGGGTCACCCTAGGGACCAGGCTGGGCCTCCTCCGCCCGGCTGCCAGCCTTTCCCCTCCCCCTTCGCCCCATTGCGGTTATTGGTTCTGAACCACCAATCACAGCCCGGGACAGGCGGCAGGGGGCGTGGCCGAGCCTGGGGGCGGGGCGAGGAGGGCAGAGCAGGCAGGCGTGAGAGCGCCGAGGTCCGGCGCCGTACCCACTCACCGCACTGGCCCTCGGTGTTGTTGGCGAAGTGGCTGTAGGACAGCTGGATCTGGAAGACGTGCCCATCTAAGGCGACACTGACGCCGATGGCTGGAATGTCAACACGCACCGCGGTGCTTCCCATCATGGACACATTCACGCCGTCCTTGCTGAAGCCATGGCTCACCCGGACGTGGTCGAACAGGACCTAGGGACACATTGGGGGACCGGTCGCGGGGTCCGGGGGCCCCTCCTCTGCAGCGCACACCTCGGTGCTGACACGCCCCTGGTGGTTGGGTCCCTGCTCCCTGCTGGCCTGGGTGCCGCCCGCTGCCCCGCACCCACCAGGTTCTCCTCCTGCCCTCTGGCGCCGGTGGTGGTGGTGAGGACGACCTCCATGGACTTGTAGTGGACGATGAGGGCGCGGGGACACGGGGCCGCGGCCGCCCCACAGTAGTGGTTGTCCAGCAGGACGGTGAGGTTCCCGAGGCGGGGGTGGATCTCCTTCACCAGGACGTGCGTACAGGTGTCCCGGAAGGAGTAGGAGGTGCCGTCAAAGGTGAGGTAGTTGGAGCCCCCCCAGCTGCTGCAGGAGCCTGCGGACACGGACAGCGCCCTCACCCAGTGCCCCCCGCACGGCTGCCAGGGGGGCCCCGCCGGCCCTTGGGGCCTCAGCGGCCGCACTTATAAAGCAGGCAAGTGTGTTGCCTCATGGCCTCAACGACTTGTCCACTAAGACCCCGCGACCTCCTCGGGAAGGGTCTTCACAGCTGTTGTTAAGTGAAGGGTTGTGAGATGAGGTCCCCCTGGATTACCAGCCAAGTGGCCCGGAATCCAATGACAAGTGTCCTTAGAAAAGACACAGAGGGGAGGGGCCATATGAATAAGGTCAATGGTGGGGGGGGGGGCACAGCCACCACCCACAGGGCCTGGATGAAGCAAGAAGGGATCCCCCTGCAGCTCTGGGGAAGAGTGGCCTGTGACACCATGGCCGAGGGCCTCCAGGCCGGGAGACAGCTATTCAGGCACCTGTTTTGGGGGTCCTTCCTGGGGGCAGTGGCACAGAAGGTTGCTCGGGACCTCGGGAAACGTGCCCCTGGGAGCCCATTGCCACCCCCACTCGTCCCGCCCTGCCCTGTGGCCTCTCACACTCGCACTCGTAGTGGTACTGGCAGGGGTCCAGCGGGCTCTGCACTTTCACCGGCAGGTGCCCGTTCACACAGGTGACATTGTCCACGGGCGTTGGCTCCACCAGGGTGATGCGGTTGTCACCCTCACACCGGGCCACGGTGCAGTCCTCCAGTGTCCAGGACTCGTTCACCTGGTGGAGAGTGGACACCAGCTCGCAGGGGGTGGGGGCACACACAGGACTCCTGACCTCCCACCCCCACCACCACTGCAGCCCCGGCCCCCGTGGCCTGGGATAGGGCTGTCCTTGGGCCTGGCTCAGCCTGACCCTGTGCAGTTCTCCTGCCAGAGCCCCCCACGAAGGGCTCACCTCGGGGCTGGAGGTTGCCCCAGGGGACGCAGCAGCAGCCCCTGACCCTGAGCACACAAGGACGGGCAGCAAAGGAAGAGGGGGCACTCACCTGCCGGGGAGGGTCGGTGAGGTTGCAGCCAGGAGCCAGGGAAGTCATGGGTGTGGCAGTCGGGGACTTGGGGGTCGTGGGGGTGACGCAGGCACCGTGGAAACGGTCGAGCTCACAGCGCTGGTTGCAGATGGCGTAGAAGGGGCAGCCGGCTTGGTCAGTCCTGTTGTAGACAATGTCCCCTGTGGGAGGGAAGGTCACAGACATAAGACACCCTGGCCAGCCAAGGAGAGGCCCCCAGAAGCACGTGTCACCACGCAGGGCATGGAGCACAGGGCACGGAGCTGGGGGCCCTCCCGAGGAATTGAGGGTCAGGCTGGGGTGTGTTCGAGGAGGGAATGGCTCTTCACTGACCTGGTTTGAAAAGCTGCCCAAACGCCCGGCACAGGCAGGCAGTGGTGGGGCCAGTGGTGCCGGGGGAAGCCGTGGGCCTGAGGCTGCTGAGAGCCAAGGGGGGTGTGGTATGCAGGGTAGTCGCCAACATGGGACTTGTGGGTGGGATGCCGGAGGTGGTCTGTATGGGGGAGGTGACCAGGGGGGCGGCACTGAAAGTACTGAGTAAGGCAGAGGAACTGGGGACCGGGACTTGGCTGGTGGTGCTGAGGGAGGTGTGAGACGGCTGGG
This sequence comes from Tonatia bakeri, assembly GCA_004024845.1. Lineage (NCBI taxonomy): Eukaryota > Metazoa > Chordata > Mammalia > Chiroptera > Phyllostomidae > Tonatia > Tonatia bakeri. Next base: position 5,347 of record PVIA01003704.1, on the reverse strand, counting down.
GGGCAGGGGTGCTCGCAGTGGTCCCAGAGGACCAGGGGAGAGGGTGAGTGGTAGTCGTCGACCGCACTGCTGAGATCCCTGCAGATGACCAGCTGTTGCTGGTGCCAGGGCTGGAAGGAGGGGCCTTAGACATGGTAGGGGTGCTGGGGCAGTGGCGGTAGTCATCACAGCAGAGTACTCGGACCTGGTAGTTGAGGCACATCTGGAACCGGCCGCCCTGGTCGCGGTTGCGGCACACCAGGCCCTCCCCCAGGCTGCACAGCACCACCTGGCCCAGCTGGTCCAGGGGCACCTGGGGCTGGGACTCGGCCCGGCACTCCAGGCCCATGGGCCGCGCACACAGGGGGCTGCCGGCCGCCCGGATGTTGTCGAAGGTCTCAAAGTCACCACCCGAGGCCCCGGGCATGGGGTAGCTCTGGTCTAGCCAGTCTGTCCAGACACAGCGAGGCGGACACTCAGTGGTGGTGGTGACAGAGGGCGTCCGGGCTGAGGTCTGGGTCGTCACCGACAGCACCGTGGGTGTGGGGGCGGCTGATGGGGGGTGCTGTGTGGTGCGGGGCAGGAACCTGGTGGTCCGAAGAACGGGGCTTGACGGGGAACCCCAGGTGCTGGCCCCTGAGCTGGAGGTGGCCTGGGTTGTGCTGGCCCCGGTGCTGGAGCCCGCAGGCTGGCGGGTGGGTTCTGGGACCGGGCTGGTGCCCCTAGAGGTTCCAGTTAGGGTGGTGGGCGTCATGGAGGGCAGCCCTGAGGTGCTAGTGCCCCCTGAAGGTGGCAACGGGGTCGTGGTGGTGGCCGGTGTTGAGAGGCAGTGGCGGTAGTCATCACAGCAGAGTACGCGGACCTGGTAGTTGAGGCACATCTGGAACCTGCCGCCCTGGTCGCGGTTGCGGCACACCAGGCCCTCCCCCAGGCTGCACAGCACCACCTGGCCCAGCTGGTCCAGGGGCACCTGGGGCTGGGACTCAGCCCGGCACTCCAAGCCCATGGGCCGCGCACACAGGGGGCTGCCGGCCGCCCGGATGTTGTCGAAGGTCTCGAAGTCACCGCCTGAGGCCCCGGGCATGGGGTAGCTCTGGTCTAGCCAGTCTGTCCAGACACAGTGAGGCGGACAGATTTCTGTGGTCATAGAGGTCAGGGTGGGAACAAGGGTGCTGGTCCTCAGGGTGCTGGAGACCAGGGTGGTCCCAAAGGTGGGACTGCTGGTTGGGACCCTGGGTGTGGTCGGCATGGTGGTGGTCTGCAGGGGGGCCGTTTTGGGGGCACTTGATGGGACAGACTCGGTGGTTGTGGGTGTCCTTGAGGAGGTGGGTGTGTTCTGGGTAGAGGGCAGAATCTGAGGCATCGGTGTCCCGGAAGTGGGGCAGTGGCGGGCCCGCTCACAGCACAGCACTCGGACGTTATAGTTGAAGCACATGTTGAACTGTCCCTTCTGGTCCCGGTTCCTGCACACCAGTCCGGCCTGCAGGCTGCAGCTGATCACCTGGCCGATCTGGTCCAGGCTCACCTCTGGGTAGTTCTCGGCCCGGCACTCAATCTTCTGCGGCTCCGGGCACATCTTGCCGCCCGAGGCTCTGATGTTCTCGTAGGTCTCCATGTCTCCACCCTCGACCCCAGAGGTGGGGAAGTCCACATCAAACCATTCTGTCCACTCGCACTTGGGTTCACAGCCGGTTATGCCATGACTGGTGGTGGCCTCCGTGATGGTCACGGGCACCTGGGTCCCTGCTGGGGGTGTGCTGGTCCCTGGGAGTGACGGAGATGGCGGGCGGGTGGAGACTGTGCCAGAAGTGCCCACTGGTGTTCTCGTGCTTGGCTGAGCTCTGGACGTCCGAGTTGTCTCTCGCTCCAGGGTGGGTCCCCGTGAGGGGCCCCCCGTGGTCCCCAGCAGGGGTGTGGACTTTGTGGAGCCTGTAGGAGTTGTGGGGCTCCTCGATGCAGCAGTGGCTGTGGTGGAAGGGCTGGGCCCCTCACAGCTGCAGCACAGCAGGCGGATTCTGTAGTTGTAGCACATCTTGAAAAGGCCCTCCTGCTCGGCATTCCTGCAGACCAGGCCGAAGCTGGGGTCACAGTGCACGTGCTGCCCCAGCTCCTCGGGGTGCCTGTCGGGGAAGCCCTCGGCCCGGCACTCTATGTCCAGCGGCCGCTCGCACACAGCGCCGCCCGCACTCCTGATCTTGTCAAAGGACTCGATGTCCCCACCCGCCTCCTCGGACTGGGGGTAATCCTCGTCGAACCACGGTGTCCACCGACACTGGGGCTGGCAGGTGGTGCTCGGAGCCTCGGAGCCGCTGGTCTCCCAGGTCCCTGTGGTCGAGGGCGTCGCTGTCTGGACAGTGGAGGTGGGTGAGGGCCTGGGGGCTGGCCTCTGGCTGGGGGTCGGGCCCGAGGGGGTGCTGCAGGGCACGTATTCGCAGCAGAGTACCCGCAGCTCGTAGTTGTGGCAGAGTGGGGGGCTCTGCTCGCTGTTGAGGCAGGTGAGCCCCCGCGAGGGGTCGCACTCCACCTTCTGGCCCAGCTGCTCCAGGGGCGTGTCAGGGAGCAGCTGCGCCCTGCACTCAATGCGGCTTGGGCCTGGGCAGATGTGGTGGCCCCTCTGCCTCAGGTTGGCAAACGTCTCGAAGTCCCCGCCTCCCATGCCGGGCTCTGGATGGCTGTCATCATACCAGGCTGACCAGCGGCACTGCTGGTGCACGCACACGGTGGAGAGGGTGGGGGCCGTGCCTGTGGGGGTGGGGGAGGAGACCTAGTTGCCCCCTCTGCGTTTCTGTCAGCTGCCCCAGAGGTAGAGTGACGCAGGTCCCCTTGCCCCAGGGTGGGCCCGTGGGCCCCTGCAGAGTCCCAGTCCATCCGTGGCCCCAGGACTTCTGCACGGAGCCACTGTGGGTCTCTTTCCCTTACCCAGACAGTGGCTTCCCCCAGGTCAGCTTACCTGCCGTGGAGGGCGGAGCCGCGGTGGAGGTGAAGCTGAAGGGTGTGGTGGAGGGTGTTCCAGGGCATTCCGTGGCCTTCCTCGTGATTGTGCCGTTGTTTCCGCAGACAGCGGTCAAGCAGGCACCCAGCCCATCCGTCGTGTTGTAGATGACGTCCCCGTAGCCGTAGGTCTTACCCTCGTAGGTGCACTTACAGGCTGGGAGTCAGGGCAGAAACAGTGCTCAGAGGAGCCCCAGCCCCCAGCGTCCGAACCAACCAGGCCCCTCCTTACCCGCGAGGCTGTGTGTGCACCGGATGCCGTCTGGGGCGCAGTCACTGGGAGGAGAGAAAGAAGCTGAGGCCCAAGCCGGCCCCGCCCCACCCCGCCCCCATTCCTACAGGCCCCGCCCACCACGCCCCTCGCCAGCTGGGGCCCCGCCCCGCCCCTCGGCCCCGCCCCAGTCGCCCCCTCACCAGCTCTGGCAGTTCTCCGCTGTGGGGACACTGGTACCAACTTCGTGGTAGTTCCCGTCGTCATCGTAGCAGCCACACTGGGCCACACACCTCATCTGTTCCTCACTGAAGAACGGCTTGTTGGGCGGACACTTAGGGTAGCAGCCTGGGGCGGGCACATGGCGGGAGAGACTCACCCTCCCGGCTCGGCCGCCGCGCCGCCAGGTCCCGGGGGTGCGACGTGCTGGTACCGGGAGCCCACGTGCCCCGCGGCCCCCACCCCACCCCCGGTCCCGCCCCTCGGCGCCTGCGCAGTGTCCCCGGACCAGGAGGTGGGGCTCCCCGGTCTGGCCCTCACCTTCCTGGCCCGGCAGGTCCATCAGGCAGCGTCCACTGGGGTTCCGGCAGGTCCGCAGGCAGGGGACCCCGCAGGGCTGGTAGTGCCACTCGCACTCCCCATGGGGGTTGTAGTAGTCGCAGAACAGGGCTGCGCGTGGGGGGCAGAGGCCGAGGGCCGGCAGAGGCTAAGGCGCCAGGGCCGCGCGGCCAGCCCGAGTGCCCTGGGAGGGGAGGGTCTCGGGCTGCCTCTGGCGGTCACCCCCGTTCCATTTCTCAGCCCTGGACTGGCGGCCTGTCCCCCGGAGCCATCCCATCTGGGAGTGGCCTGGGTGCCTGGTCCTCACGGCCTGAGCCCAGAGCAGTCTGCCTCTTCCCGCCACCGCGCGCCCGCCCTTCCACACCGAGGCCAAGCTCCACTCACGGCAGACGTCGGGGGTGCGCCAGGCCACGCACACGCCCACCTCGCGGCAGGCCTGGGCGTAGGCGGCCACGGCGGTGCAGAAGCACTCGCAGTCGCCGCCCGAGTCGCAGGCGCAGGCGTCGCTCACACAGGCCTCGTAGTATTTGGTGGGGTCGACCTGCGCGCGGAGGGCAGGGGGGCCGCTTAGCGGTGGGAAGAACCAACACACACGGGCTGGGGGACAGCAGCCCACCTGCCGTCTGAGACCTGTGACTCCTGCAGGGAGGCAGTGGGGAAGCTCCTCCCACCGGGCTTCTCCCCTGGTCCCCTCTGACCTCACCTCGCCCGCATTTGATGCCCTGCTCAGCATCGCACTGGAGTGCAAATGTGCCCTCCTTGTGACTGTGGGGTGCTGTCCTGACGAATGGGAGACCACTGTCTTTGGGGTGAGGGAGCCGCCCCCCAAGCACACTCCTTCCTCCCAGGCGGCAGAGCCCAGGGGACCCCAGTCAGGTGGGTGGCAGGTCAGGCTCAGAGGACTTTCTGAGTCTGAGGGCAGGTGTGGGGGCATCGGCACAGCAGGCCTGCTCATCCTCGCATGGGTCCCAGATCCAGAAACAGCAGGTGAATGGGCACCAGTGTCCTCGTCACAGGAAGGACCGCTGGGCAGTCTGTGAGGCTGATCCTAGAACTTTGCACCACATGGCCCGACGGGGTCGTTGGCAAGTCAGGGAATGTGGGGTGCCAGGGCGGGGCAGGGTTCACACCAGGGCTGTAGGACCCGCAGCCCTGCTTCCATTTCCGGGGGCAGAGGGATGCAGCAAGGCCACTGTGTGCTGGGAATGGGCACACCAGCACCTGCCCGGTGGGAGGTCCAGACAGTGTGCCCTGCTCATGCTCGGTGGTCAGCGGGGAGAAGACCGTCCATCCACCGAGGCCCAGGCCAGGCCGATTCAGCTTCCTCCTGGAGGGAAGGAGCCACCCCACCTGCCAGCCCTCAGCCCCAGCCCCCGTGCCCAGAGACACTGCCTGCCCCGCACCTGAGAGTGGCAGGCCTGGAAGGTGGCGCCGTTGAGGAGGCTGCACTGCTTCTGCGCCCAGGACTTGCGGTAGGGGTTGGCGGTGCAGGGGTCCCTGGGGGCCGGGGCGTCCGGGCAGGACGGGGAGAACTTCCAGCTGTTGCCGAACTCCAGAGCGTCGCCCACCACGGACTGGCTCCGCGTGGTGAAGTCGTTGAGGGCGTTG